>BQNB010118560.1:1849-13198 GCA_026074375.1 Tanacetum coccineum | reverse complement strand
AAATGAGTGAAAAAAGGAGATGTTACATGAGGCTATGAACAAGACAGTCATTAACAAAGAAGAAAGATAATAAAATAATACGAGTAATAAAAAAACATATAGGCTTTTGGGTTCTACTAAGAGCCTTAGGTATCATAACTTGGCAACACCAAGTTTTTGCTGCCACGTCAGCGCCACATCAGCATAACACCAACACCAACACCAACACCACTCCCCTAATCATAACACCAAATAACACCACTCACCTCTTTATTTTTATAAAACCCCCTAAACAATTATTTCATTATTTTAACAAACTAACCATTTCATTCATAAAATTCAAATACACATTACAATACTAAAAAAACACACATTACAATAATCAGCACGTAGACGTCTTTCGGCATCTTCACGGTCACGGAAGATCGGTGTACGGGTTAATCGTGGTTGAGCTTCTTGTTGTATTAGTCATTCGTGATACTCGACAGCTTTTTGTAAATAGAATGCGTCGGTTTCCTCATCGATATAAAAAACGGTTCGATTTTGATTCAATGTGAAAGAGTTTGTAGTGTTTTTTGTTGTAAATGTATGTTTTTTTTGTGAGAAAATAATATAGAGGTATTGAAGTATTTATAATGAGTTGTGTGAGGGGGGTAAAATATTTTTTTTTTAAATATAGCCATTAGGGGCTGTTTTGTAAATTTTTTTATTTTTTTTAAAATAAAACTAGCTGTTAGGGGGTGTTTGGTAACTTTTTAAAAATAAGAGGGAAAATTAAAACTAGTATATAGCCGTTTGGAGGGGGTAAATGATTTTTTTTTTAAATCCACCCCAACGCCGTTGGGCAACGACGCCTAGCGGTGTAGTAACGCCGGCCAACGCCGTTGCCGGCATTACTACACCTAAGCCTCTTATAAACTCACATGTGATATTAGTGTTAAATCACATATGATATTATTGTTAAATCACATGTGATTTTATACGAATATTTAAACTAATGTTTAATCACATGTGATTTCTTCATACAAGTTTGAACAACGAAAAAAAAGTGAAAAAATAAATAAAACAAAAAAAAGTTTGACGAAAGTATATCAAAGTGTTAGTTTATAGAAAGATAATTAAATGATGGTCGTCACAATATGATTTGTTTTGTCTAATGATTAACCGATTGTTTAAAAATGTTAGAAGATCCCCGGAAGAGATTCGTGACAAACTTCTCACTTTTCGATTCAAGAACAAAGCTATGGTTAGTGAACTCCTGTCTCGATGGAAGATACCACAAAACTTTTGGTTATATGTTCAACCCATTTAAAAATTGTAACAACTCATTTAAAATTTACTCATCTCTCTCTATATAACCTAAACACACTAAATATCATGAACAATAGCCTCTATTTATGTTTTCTGTCACACCATCACCTCTCTCAGATACCGCAACCTGTCTATGATTTTGGTGTCTTTGGGTGGTAAAAGGTTTGATTGGTAGTTTCCAATGTGTTTGATGGTTACTCTGGTGTTTGGTGGTCACATTTGTATTGATATGCTATTTATGTTACTCTTTTTAATTTGAATTTTATGTTTATTTGGATGTCAAATAGTTGCATCGGTATGGTTTATAGTTATTTTAATTAAAATTTGTCATTATTTCGTAAAGTTATTGTTAGAAGAAACACATAAAAATGAACATCTGCTCGCCACAAAACTAGTTTTTTTATAAAAAAATGGTGTCCATAACATAAACACATAGAGACATGTTGTTACATACACACCAGTGTCTTTAATTGTGTAAAAAGAGTGGTTTGCACCCCAAAAACCAATTTTTTTAGAATTCCTTTTATGAAAACTGGTTTTTTCAGGAAAACCTATTTCCATCTATTCATAGAGATAGGGTTTTAAATAACCTATCTTTTTGGGGGGTCTTTTTAGCCTTTTTTGTAGTAGTGTACACCGAATACCTAAGGTGATGTTTATCGCCTTGGAAAGAAACTTAAATGTCACACCGAATATTCAGGAACAGATTATTCGACCGTCCTGGATATGCACCCGTCAATGGCAACCAAAGATTCTTTTTGGGCTTCCATCCTTCGGTATATCTCCTATATTTTTTAATTTGGTGTATTATTAGCGTTTGATCATATTTGTTGACTTTTCTACCTTATTTTGTTTTTAGGGTGTAAGGTTGTGGCTGCAGCGCTTTGGTTGACTTTGGCTGATTGGTTAGACGTATTTATCCTCATTTTCATATTATTAATGCTATATTCACAAATGTTGTTTAAAAAAATATTTACAAAATACATTGAAATGGATTTAGAATGATAAATTATGTATTATATTTGTCTTTATCATCATTTTCGTCTATTTTTTTTATTTCCTTTATCTATGAATTTTTTTTCTAAACATTTTGTGAATCTAGCATTTCTACTATACAAAAAATGAGAATAAATTACTCTTAATCATTTTGCTTCTTCAAAGTCTAGCCAAAGTCACCAAGAATACATACTATTCTTTTTTATAAAGACCAATTTCTTGCAAGACGGTATAGTTTTTCGAAATTTTTTATTCAATAGGTGGAAATTGGATTTCATGCTATATTTGAGGACTTTATGTTTGTGGATACTATGAACGAAAGATCTAGAGTAATTTATTCTCACTGTGGATTGTGTTTTTGATTATGTCTGATTTGTTTTATTAATGAATAGTATATTTGTATTGGCTTCCCTTTAAATAATTTCACAACATTTTGATGTAGTTCCATCTGAAAATATTTATTTCCATATCGTAATATTGCAACCTTAAATTCTTTAATACGATGACGGGCAACAAACTTTGAAGCAAATGTCTGCAATAAATAATAAAAACACTAAAATAAATCAACAAAAAAACTTAGTGCTTATAAATAAATATAACATGAATAATGTTTAATTTATTGAATCATACCAAAGGCAGATTTTTTAACACGAGAAATTTCACAAATTTATGAAAATAATAACCATTTTCACATTCTGATACTTGACATCCACCTATATATAAATAAATCAAGGTATTAGAATTGGAAAATATCAAACTAAAAATATAATTATTAATTTATAAAGTTTGAGAACTAAAAGTATACGTAGTATTTATAAATAATATACAACACATAAGTAAAACTACCCAATTATGCTAAATTATAGCATTAAAACCACCCCACTAAGCGACAATTCAAATAACTTGCACACTCCAACTACAGAACAATATAACTTGCATCACATATCAAACAGTCTACAACAGCCTTGTACACGACCTTTCACGCATACATTTATTTATTTAATTAATAAATTCCTTCATGTAAACCAAACATAGCATCATTATATTTCTGTTACAAATACAGTTGATTTGACCTACGAATATCATCATTATATTTCACTTCTCAATGCATCAGTTGTCAAAATCGAATGCTACTAACAATCCAGATATATTTGAAAATATATTTTAATCGGACTACATCTTATAAAGAATTTCATTTTAAAAAGGCTACATTGCAAAGAGAAGTAACATATACTAATAGGATAAAATGTTTTAAATTTCAGAAACGCTTTAGTTGTAAACTTCTACATTGTAGGTTCTTTTGATTGTTCAATAATTAATTTTTGAAATATGTAAAATTTAAGTATTTAAACTTTAAAAATAGCCAATTTCCAACCATACAAACTACATGTGAAATACAACAAAAAGGGTATTTTTTTAAACATAAGTAACAACTTTGTAATCTATTATTAATATTATACATACGGAAGAATTGGCTATTTCCTATGCTAATACCGTTATCATATATTGTGAAAAACCGTCACATTAATAAAAGCACAAACCATATCATACAAATAGATTATTTTTTAAAGTTGCAAAATCGTGCTTATCATATACTATTATTTGAGAAGTTGCATGATAAAGTAAACCGGTCAGATACTAATCAGATTATAATAACATGTAACACAGTTATTACTAATATTTGAACCAGTAATTTTAAAACACATCAAATACTTAACAACAACGTAACTGAACAACTTTTTAGATACAAAATAAATCATAAAAACATATTTTTCATAGATTGATTTTTCAAAAATACAACAATACAAAGATACAATTCATTAATAAAACAAATCAGACATAATCAAAAACAATCCTCAATGAGAATAAATTACTCTAGATTTTTCTTTCGTAGTATCCACAAACACGAAGTCCTCAAATATAGCATGAAATTCAATTTCCACCTATTTAATACAAAAATTCGAAAAACTATACGACCTTGCATGAAATTGAACGTTATAAAAAATTATAGTATGTATTCTTGGTGACTTTGCCTAGACTCTGAGAAGCAACACGATTTAGGTAATTTATTCTCATTTCTTTTAGAGTAGTAATGCTACATTCGCAAAAGGTTTAGAAAAAAAATTTATACATAAAAGAAATAAAAAGATAAACGAAAATGATGATAGAGATAAATATCATACATCATTTATCGGTCTTAATCACTTTTTCAATGTATGTTGTAAATTATTATTTTTTAAACATTTATGAATGTAGCATTAATAATATGAAAATGAGGATAAATTACCCTTTATCTCTCATATCCTCAGTCCAGCCAACAAGACAAAGTCATCCAAAGCAACGCAGCCACAACCTTACACCCTAAAACGAAAACAAGTTAGAAAATTTAACAAATATGATAAAAGGCTAAAAATACACAAAACTACGAAAAATTAGGAGACATACCAAAAGATAGAACTACAAGAAAAAAACCCTTATTGCCATTAAAGGGTGCATATCCAAGAGGGTCGAACAATCCGTTCCTGAATATTCGGCGTGCCATTTAAGTTTCTTTCTAAGGCGATAAACATCACCTTGGGTATTAGGTGTAACATTTAAGTTTCTAACAAATGTAATTAAAATAAGTTTTGAAGCCTTAGGAAACTCCACTTCAACATTAGTTATAAAGGCTCCACGAGGATCAAAAGAAACCTGGGGAATACCAATCTCAATAACAGATGGAGGAGAAGTCATTACCTTACTATTTGGATTTAAAAGATGAATAACAAGAAAAAGGATTGATTGTTAATTATTAGGTTAACGAAAAAGGTTAACTAAAATTCCTCATTCCTTTTCGCACTGATTATAGACAAAAAATAAGAAGTTAGTAGAATCGAATTATCAACATACAATAGGCCAACACGACACCAAGTAAAATCAAATTGAAAATTGAAAATTGAAAAGATAAGTTCAAAGGCCGAGAGTTAGGCCTAATACATAGCCAACTTCCAACGACTTATATGACATCACGTAACAATTTCCAAAAAATTGATATTTTTTTAAAAATCATCAAATGTTGCATTTGTTATTATTTTACGTACGACATAAATCTTTTGTATGCAATCTATATTGGAATATGGTATCATATGTAATATTTAATAAATCAAATAATATGGTTAATTGACATTCTCAATATATTTTCAACCTACCCACATATATTACCATCGACAACTTATTTTATAATGAAGTGTAAAGCGTAATTGATAATCCATAATTACGTTTGCATAATTCAAATAGATAAAACTTGATAATTGCATTTTTTTAAACAGTTATATTATCTTTTTATTAAATATTTTTATTTTCATTCCAATTTCCAACTCATATCAGACACTTGCACACTCTACCTAAACACCAACAAATGATATTACTCTCTTATAGTTGTTGAAGCTGAAAGAAATATTGTATATAAAGTATTGCTGAATATAGTGCTAATATTATAAAGGTGTAAAATCATGCTGATCAAATTATTACACGTGATGTTGATAAACTTTTATAATAATACCTAATACATTACATATTTCCAACTACTAAGTAAATGTAAAATACAACAAACAAATATATTTATTAAATAAATTCACACATTTGGAATCTATTATTTATACTATATATATATATGGTACAACCACATCAACAAATTGAGCATCGCTATTTGAAACATTGGTTTCAAGTCGATTAACTTCAGTTACGCACTCATAATCATACTTACATCTCAAAATATGCATTTCCGCTTGAGAATCTTTTGTTTGCATTTTGGGTATAGAAATAAACGTAATTGTGGGAATAACAAAATGTCGTGTACACACATTTAAATAGATTAAAATTTATAACCGTTTTCCCACCAAAACATTTTTCAAATTTGTACAACCCATATCATAACTTCCTCCAAATCACACATCATCATATATTTATATATTTAAATATTTAAAATACATGAAACCGTTTTTTATCAATGTCACCATATAATAATATATTAAATATAAATAGTTCATTAGATTGTGTGCATGTTATTAACAGTTCCATATACAATTATAAGCAACCTAAATTGAGCCAAACTATATTTTTTATAATTACAAACTAAAACAATTATACTAGTAACTCAAAACATAAAATAATGCTTAACAAATTAACTCCTAATTTACTACTTATCATCTAACTATAAAATAATGTTTAACAATTACACTGCTACAATTTCAACTACCGTGTTTGCTAATTGTAAGGTTGATAATATATCTCATCATCAGGTAGGATATCAGATGTTATAGCTCGTACATAATCCTGAAAACATGATTACAAATGTTAACACGCATTATGATTTTCTATGTATCAATAACCATAGAATGATACATGATCTTTCATTATAACCGACCAATCTAAATCTTCTTCTGACGAATCATATGTAACCTACATTTAAGATCAACAAATTATAGACAGTTAAATACTTTACATTATTTTACTGCATTTAAAACTATATTCATAATAATTTAAAACTAGATTTAGGCAGTCCTTGACAGAAAACAATGAAGAGTCTTAAAAGCGCGATCAACAGCGCCACCTGGAGGTTAAAAAGTGTACCCACGCAAAAAAGTTCCCCCCCCGACAACTTCAGATCCGCCAAACAACCTCCGAACAAATAACCACTGAGCAGGCGACCCTCTGTCGCCAAACCCGACTAGAACTGACACCGAATATTGTTAACATTCATAGGGGAATCTGAATCACAAACTATCGACAACCAAATAGCCCTTCATTTCCAAACTTATACCAACCAAACTTAAGACCGCTCTAGCATCCTTCCTTTCAGAGGAATAGACTCGTAAATGACCACCATCAGATTTCAATAGGCGTCAACATAATGCAAACTCAGTAAGCGATCATACATAAGAAGTCTCTAATATTACCGATATAAACTATAAAGGACTTCATATCACACGATTTAAAGACTCTGTAAGGACACACAAAAGAACCTTCGCATGAGACATTGGTCCATACACTTACCATATCCGATAAACACGCTTCAATTCCCCACCGACCACTGTATAGCCAACTTCAATATACACCTCTAGAGCCCATGAATCCAATGGCATACCTAGCAAGCACACAGGTCTATCCAAACACATCTTTCATACCGAATATATTTAGTGGTGTTTAATTATTTGTATAGAATTTTTGTTCTCAGGGGTTATACCTTGTAGTCTTGTATGATGGGAATAGGTAAGGTGGGTGTGGATATTGAGTTGTTAAATATAAAGTTCGCCAATAGTGAATGTAATTAATTATTTAGGGTTGAAAGTATGTGGATGGGAGTTAAAGAATCTCTTAAAAGACACTTAAATCTTTAACTTTACAGAATACCCGCTCCTGTACCATCCAACTCAATACAATCTACTAGCCGATGATAGACATCACCAGCTTCATAAACCACGCTTCTTATAATACCTTTTTACAAATCACCCGACACCGCCCGACAGAATTCTGCTATGCCATCATTACTTGTACCGTATTGATCCAACCCGACATGTCCTCTGATTGTTGCCCAGGACCGTCTTTAGCAATACAGTTAAAAGACTAAAAATATTTTCTTTATACTAACAAGAATGCAAGTTTCGCACCTACACTGAGGTCTGCCGAGACCCCAGTAACTTATCCCCACAAGACTATTATAATTTCTACATACATTTTGCCAACATCGTCAATAAATGAAAACCACTCATACCGCACTGTGTAGCCGTTCTGATAGTTTGACACTAACTGACAGATGAAACAATTAACTGGATACTAACCCATACAAACCAAATCTGAAGCCCCTAATATGTGTAACATCATGCAATCTATTCACACATTGTATCACGCACACCCATTTGTAACAAAAAATCCCAAAGAATCTTGGACCATGAGCTGCATTCGCTTGATATAGAAACAAAGATTGATGAAATACGTACTTATGTTCCTCTACGACAATTAGGGATGGGATTGTTTTGAATAACACCTTTGTATTATTTACGTTGCCGTCTTGACGACAAATTATTATCAGAGATGAACGTTCCTTTTGCTTTCTGAATAAATTATTATATCTTTGACCTGTGCTAATTGCCATCGAAATTTTAACAACAGAATCGCCAATATACCGAAAATAGTAATTAAAATATGCCTATCATTGGTGATATTTGTTAATTATCTCTTCCTTCTGATCGAACCGTAAACAAGCTATTTTATCACCCTTTTTGTTTTTGTTTATTTATTTTTTTTATTTTGTTTATTTTTTTTTTTTATTTATTTTTTTTTGTTTTTTTTTTTTTTTTGTTTGTTTTATAGTTATTTAACAACAGAATAGCCAAGATCCGAAAATAGGATTGAAAATGCCTATCATTGGTGAATTTGTTATTATCTTCTCCTTTCGATCGAACCGGAAACAAAGCTATGTATCACCCTTTTTGTTCCTTCTTGATGAATGATAATCAAACAGGCTAAAGAAGATCGATCAAATGAAGAGAATCTTTTGAAATCGCCATGGCCTCTCCACTTTTGAAATTCAAACAGTTTGACTGGTTTGAATGTGATAGGAGAGAGAAAAGAAAAACACACACAAAAATGGTTACTTGGATGTCGGTTTTTTGAAAGTGATTACGAATATTGAATCTTGATGGAATCATATTGAATTTTAAAATAAATAATAGAGTTAAGTACATTTTTGGTCCCTGTGGTTTGGTGCATTTTCTCACTTTTGATCCAAAAGACTTAGTTTCGGTTCACTTTTAGTCCAAAAATTTTAGTGCAAATTCAAGGGATTAGACTAAAAGTGGACAGAAACTATGTTTTTGGATCAAAAGTTAACTTTTTTTGAATTTTGAAACAAAAGTGAACTCACACCAAACCACAAGGACAAAAAATGTACTTAACTCTACATAATATTGAATTTTAAAACGTTATCATGTTTCGAGAAGTACGGATGCACAAAGTCACATGTCATTATGATAACTCTTTTTTATCACCTTAAAAGTGTTAAATTTAAACGGAAAGTTTGTCTATTTTATTATTTTCCTTCTTTTACAATTCTTAGTCTTTTTCTTATTCTTTCCTTTCATTTTAGCCCCACTGTTTTAATTCTATCCATCTCAAACAATTGTTCACAAGTAGGGTCGAGCATTATAGACCGTGGACAAGACCAGGCTGAACCGGACATATTCGTGTCCGGTCTTCGGTCCACCTTTTAATGTTTTGTTTTACAAGTAGGGTCGAGCATTATCTTCGGTCTTCGTGTCCGGTCTTCTGTCATCGGTCCGGTCCAGTCTTACACGCAACCGGCTATTATGTTTTGTTGCAACGGACCAGACCGACGGAACGGATCGGTTCAGACCGAACCAGACATGCACATTCTGATCCTGTCATCGGTCCACACTTTGAGATCTAATCAATTTTCGGTCCTATCCTATCTTGTTCAATCCGGCCCGGCTTTAAAGCTGTGATCAGCCCTATTCATAACTACTCCTAAAGTGCTTGTAGTTCAACTCATAGTGTCAAGTAAACCACTTTTTACTTGTTAGACGTAATTCAACAAAAGCAATTAGCATGTGTTCTTGCATCCTATGTGACAACATTTTATATAACTAGTTGCTACATGAAGTATAACATATATTAGTTAGATTGTGCCAACAAGTTACATACTTTTCTAATCTTACATACTTTTCGTGAATATAATAAGTCCTATGATAGGCAGTGACGGACTCAGAAATAAAGGATGTAATTACCTTCTTTCTTTTTAACTGAAAACGATAGATAAATTATTATTTTTACATTACGGATGATGCTAAGAATGTGTTAACGTGAATACTATTAGTCTCAAGTATTTCCGCGTCTAATAACAAGTGGTTAGCACTTTTTAAATTAAAATAACAAAACATGGTTGTCATGAATTTATTTGTATGGATTTAGATTATATTTTAATCAATGGTACGTTATTTATACTTTTGGAATATTTGACATGTTCAATGTCAATCGTACTATATATTGTACGACAAGTTGACACTATACAATCTACATGATGCAATACATTTCCATAAATACATAATGTTATCATGTACACTATGAATATGTTTGGTAGCAAACTAGCAAGTGTTTATAAACGTTTTAAAATAACTAGCAATTAGAGATTATTATTTTGTACAAAGTGTTCGTTTGAAAACGAGCAACTAACATTCATACTTTTACCAAAGACTACTTTTAATAGCATTTATAAATAATTAACATTTTCACTCATTAATTATGACTATAAAACTACGTTACTAAGAGCATCTCCAATGCAAAAAGCTTTTAATAGCTTTTTGCATTTAATGCATTAAATGCAAAACCACTCCAATGAATATAGCTTTTACAAATGACTTGTTGTTTAACAAGTCATTGTAAAAAGTCATTCAAAAAGTTGTGAATGCAATGGGAAAAAACACTCAAAAAGCTTTTCAAAATTGTAAAAAGTCATTGCTTATTTTTTTTCATTGGAGATGCTCTAAACACTTTATAAAAACAAACAACTATTGCTTTATTTTACTGCCTACCATTATTGTTTTACAATAATGTTTACTGCTTCCAATGTTTTTAAAACCGGTTTTTTAATTGACCCGATCGAGTCACCGGGTCACGATTCAACCGAATTAACCGGGGGTTTTCACTCAAAACCGGCTTTCGGTCACTCGACCGGTTCACGATTCAACCTATTTTACCCAGATATAAAACAATGACTGCTACTGCTTTTTGCAAGCGTTGTCTTCGCCTAACATACCCATAATGTACATTATATAACATCAAGAAGTAACAAAGGACCAAAAAGACAAAAAGTGAAAAACACAAGGCCTAAAACAGAAATATTTAAAAAGAATCAAAAGTCAATAATCAAAGACGATAGGCTCACTTATTATATATATACACATTTATCATTACATATAATGCCAAAACAGTAACGGGCTACTGTTCATCGATGAACAGTGTAGCCCACATCGGCTAGGCCCGGTGGTTACTGTTCATCGGCCCAAA
>BQNB010118559.1:0-14885 GCA_026074375.1 Tanacetum coccineum | reverse complement strand
CAAAAAGGCGCGGGTCATAATACTGGGTCAAACTACCCATGGACCACTTTTCAGCCAATGAGAATCTTAGCCCCAACCCTAACCCGACCTAACCCACCCCTACCCGGTTAAACATTTATACCACTTTAACATTTACTGTGCACCTTATTTCCCCCAAAATAGATTAAACACACTCACACACACCGAATCCCTCAAGAACACCCAATGAACCCTAGTTTCTTAACCCCTTCACCCAAACCCTAATTAACCATGGGGTTAACAACCCCCTCACACTCCTTAACCATCCCATCGCTTTCAATTAACCTTACCCCAATCCACCCTGGCAACATCTCACGATTCGATTGGGTGATGTGACGTGTGTGAGTGTACACACTCACATATCTAGCACATCAAGCCACATCATCGATCCGGGTTTATACACAATCTAATCCTACGGCTTACAAGGAGAGAGAAGAGATGGAGGGTCAAGATGAAGAAAAGAAGGATCGAGAAGAAGGATGGGAGCTCAAGTTTCGGGTATAAATACCCCCATCATTCCAGCTTCGAGGAAAGAATTTTTAGTGGTGAATTTTTAGTTAATTTTTGTAATAGTTTATTTTTTTTTAGTTGTTAGTAGTTTCTTTATATGTAATTTCAATTTCATGATATTTCATTTCGAGTTGTAAGCACTTAATTTCAGTTTTAATAAAAGTATTATTTTATATAAATTTGTGTCTTCAATTCTGTCAAAATATTCGTGATTATGTTTGTTATTGCTGTTCAAATAAGGAAGGCTTGGAGTCTCTATTGGAGTTGGATGGCTGCTGAGACTCCAAGGGTTTAGAGCTGAGGGTCAGCAGTTAAGCTAGATTAGGATTTGTGGTTTGAGATTGAGCTTATGTGAATAAGCTATAAGTTCCAAACAGCTTATTATTGTTACCTGTTAAGCTGGAAACAAAGGTACTCTTTATTTTCTTTAAAGCTTCAATAAGTTTTATTTTTGTCTATTTAATTTTGTTTTCTTATTTAGACTTTTGAATCTAGTTGATAAGCAGTTTAGATAAGCTGAATTGAGTAAAGCAGCTTATAGTTTTATAAGTTGAATTTATTTTGTGGATTTGAGGTAATTATAGGTTATAAGTGGAATGTTAATAAGCTGTTGAGCTTATCAGCTTAATAAGCTTATTCAGCTTATTTTAAATAAGTAGAGTTAAGTTTTAGCTTCTTAAAAAGCTAAGATAATAAGTTTTTTAAATCAAATAGGGATGCTGTGTGTTAAAAGTTAGATGTTTCAGGGGCCAATCTTGCTTGTTTTATAGTTTCTGTTAAGATTATAGTTACACAGTTAGTCCTTTTAATTTGCATAGTTAGTCCTTTGTTAGTTTAAGTGTTAGTCTAGTTAAGCCCCTAGGTTAAGGGACTATTTCTGCCATTAATTCGAACTTTGTGTTTTTTTTTATAAAAACCTTTAAATTTTAAACCACCCCGCCTACCCTCTACTTTCCGGTTTAGGCACTTTCCACCCATTGTTTGGGGGTTGTTTATTTGATTTTATAAAATAGTTTTTATAATTAAATATTAGGTTTTCAATTTAATTAGTTAAATTAGTTATTTATTATTTAATTGTTTTAATTTGTGGGGCTTTATAAAAACGAGTTTCCTGCACTTTTTTTTCTCTGCTTATATTAAAAGAATTTTTATCATAATTTTAGCTTAAGTTAATTTTTTTTTTAATAAATCAGTGCCCCAATTTATTCTTAATATTTCAAAATCAAAACAAAATCATAAAAAAGATTAGAAAAGTTTGATAAATAACACATAAATATTATTTAGTTGTAAAACTTCTTAGGTATTTTTTATTAGAATTAATTTTATTCTTGTTAAATATTTTATCTTTATGGTTTCAATTTTAATCTTATTTCTAGTTTTTAAATCTTTTAAATGTAAAAAATTATAAAAAAAAAGTTTTGCTCTTAGTTTAAAGTAATTAGAATTAACTAGATTAAAAAGTATTTTTTCTTTCTCAATTTCAATCAATTTAATTTCAAGTTTTTAGAATGTAAATTTTAATTAATAGTTTTTTTTTAATTCATAAAAAAAATCCAAAAAGCTTAAAAAAAATAATTTTTAATTTTCCTAAATATTTTCTTAGCATTAATTTAGTTTAGAATCTAATTTTACATATTTTAGTTTTAAAATTCATTTTTTTCTAAAATGTCGCATTTTATTTACTTTCGTAATTAGTTTAATATTTGTTAATTAGTATTTAATTGTCCTTTAATTTTAGTATATATTAAATCAAAAATATCTCTTCTCATTATCAATCAATCTAAACTTATACAAGGTTCCATTGACAGTATTGGGGAAACGACCCGGGTGATCATACTTGGCCCGGTTAATATACGAATTCTATATATTTATTATCTTTGTGAGTGGAATGTCCAAGGGAACTTGTGATTTCCTTAATTTCACTATAATATATTATTTTATTTACGTTGTATAAACTGCTCAGCCATCTACTTCCTCATCTCATTCTTCTCCTTCGTTCAAGACCATCCTCATCTCATCTCAACGATGATGTGACATAAATGACGAAGGGACCTCTCATGCAAGTCCTCCTTTCCCCTATTCTTATGTCCAATTCCTAACCAATCAAGTTCCTCATCTTTCAAAATCCACCTAACATTAAGCACTTCACCTGAACATTTTACAGCCCGCCAAACCAAAATCATCAACCGCCAAGTGCATTAAAGAATGAAACATCGTGGTAAGAGTAAGGTCCAATCGACAAAATCATAGAAAGTTGTGGAAGACACAATGAGGAACTAGCATTGAGAATTACTTTATGGACAATTATTATCCTATAGTAATTTTATACTAGTATGGGACAACTAAGCTTGTCATGATGATCTTTACAATTTTAATCATCCTAAACAATGCTTGCTCACCTTGATACATTTTTATTATAATTAAAATATGATGCATGCTTTATGAACTTGTCAACCTGCCCATATATATGGCATTCTTTATTGAACTTAGATCTTTATCCTATATGCTTGATATTTATGTTTAGATGATTCGGATGAAATGAATTGAGTACAAAAATAAGGGAAAGTTTATATTTTAGGAAAAAATGGAAAAATTTCTGTCTCCAGAAAATGGCCCCCTAAAATACTGGGCGGCCCCTCAATATATTTAGGACTGCCAAATATTTAAGGGACCGACATCAGGGTCACGGATTCTTCTACTGTCGACCACTTGATTTTCTATGCATTTGACCCTATCCCATCTAGCTACTGATTTCTACTTTTGAGAAACTATTTTGGAATCTTAAAGCTTCAAACCCCATGCCTTACCTCTTGAATCTACCTCTTCCACCTTAAATCATGAACTCTTCTTATTCTTCTTATCACCTTCATCTTCCTCAACCAAAATCTACCATGAATTCCACAAATGCTTCTTCTTCAAACCCTTCCAAGAAAATCAAATTAACCATAATCCCTCCTAGACAACTATTTGTCAACATCTCTAGTGATGAAGAAGTTATCACTACACCTTCTCCTACCACCACTTCTTCATCTCCAACTCCTCCAAATGCACCATCAAAAACTCCATCCACAAATCAAACTTCCTCAAGCCAAGATAATACATCTTCTTCTTTTCAATTAAAACTTCAAATTTCACCTTCATCGTCTCATAAACCAACCTCTCCTCAACCTTTGAACCTTTTGCTTGAGAACATCTTGGATGTCCCTCCTAGACCTTTAAACCCCTAACCACTTCAAAGCCTTCCTTCTTTGGATATCACTCTATCATTATCACCAATCACACCTCTTGAAAATCTCTCAAGTCCGCCTTCACCATCACTACCACCACCTCAACCTCCTATCATGGGTCATCCACTCTACTACAACTATCATGACTATCATGGATCAACTTGTATTCGTTGTTTCTACAACCGTAACCTCTACTTGAACCTTCGAGATGAAATGAACATTATGTTTGCTCGTCTTAAGTATCTTCTAACTACCACCTTCACAATCCATTTTCCACCTCCACCATAGACCATTTTCAAATGGTTTAATAATGGAAAATCCAAAGACATTTTGTTTAAAAAGACATTCTCTATGAATCATGAATCATTTAAGACTTATGTAGTATTATGTCTCTTTATCTTGTATTAGTTCTAGTTTTATTTTGCATGAATGTATTAGTTGGTTGTGCTAATGTATGATCTTCTTGTTGGTGGAATGAAAATCTTCTTTTGTTAGTTTAAATACAATGTGTTATATTGAAGAATATTTGTCTTGCACTTATATTTCTAACCTTGTTTTGTAGCAAACAAATTATCGTAATATCGATCCCTTGGTGCCCCGAACAAGGGGGCTTACATCAAGGGGGAGTCTTTTATCGTCGATTTCTTTCTCTCTACTACGACTCGACGATCAACCTTTTTGGATTCGACAAAAAGGGGGAGAAATAGAATTAAACTCATTAATAATTTATAAACTTCTATTTTTATACTAAATGAGTTTATGTTTTGTCATCATCAAAAAGGGAGAGATTGTTAATACAAATAATGTCTAAAAACGTTATTTATATTTTTCGACCTCTCAATGTTTTGATAATAACAAAATGTGAAAACGTTTACGATAAAATTAAACGTTTATAAATTACTAATCATAAAATTCTATTTCTAAGATTAATCACTTAAGGTATGGATAAACAAATCATTAAACATGATTAGTGATCAAGAAAATTTTTTCCTTAAACCTTACATTTCTACAAATTTTTATTAAAATATAAAAACAAAATATTTATTCATTAAAAGAAATGTTTTATTAAAAACATAAAATTTGAAATTCAAATTTTCCCCCCAAAATAGAAGGTTCTATAACAGATACAACCTTCACCACAAAAGGACAAAAAAGGGAGCGGAGTCTAGTGGCGGCCCCCTTTTAGGCCTGGCGGCCCCCTTATATATAAGGGACCGCCGGGACCGCCACCAGCAACGGTCATTTTTTGTCCCCTATAAATACTGGGCCACCCCATCTGAAAAACAGAACCTCTTGCCACGAATTTTCTCAGATCCATTTTTCTCTCTTCTTCCTTTCTTTCTAAAACACATATCTTGATCACTAACATACCTTGATCTTGTTTCAAGTGATTAATTCTTTCTTCCTCCCTTCTTCTTCTTCTTCTTCTTCTTCTTCTTCTAATCAAGTGCAAGAGAAGAACAATCGTATTCTTCTATATACGAATTGTTATCAAGTGATCTCTCTCTTCCTCCTCAAGATCACAAATCTTCATTACATATATTTAGTGTTGTTGTGTAAATTGGATTGTGTGTAGATCCAAGTGTGTAAATTGTGTATTGGTGTGATTTGGATTGTGTGTCAATCCAAGGGTATATATATCTTGTGAGTGTGTAAAGACTTAGTGAAGTCTTAGATTGGTTCTAGCTAAGATTAGGACTCGACATCTAGCTTAGTGTCGGAAAAGAAAGTAAGCGACGTGTAAACGGTTTTCTCCGCCTAAAGGGAGCTTGTTGACATAGTGAAATCTCGAGTGGAGTACTCGGGGAGTGGAGTAGGAACGAAGAGGTGCTTCGTTGCCGAACCACTATAAATCTTGGTGTCTTGGTTTGATCGTTTCTTTCTCTATCTCTTTATTGTTATTGCTTACTTAGTTCATTATATTAGATATTTAGTTGTGATTCATATTGTTGATTGATTGACATATAACTCGAATCAAACCATTTTATAAGCAAAGAATTTTAAACCGGTCAATTAACCTGTAAACTATTCAACCCCCCCTTCTAGTTTCCTACAAAAACTTCCAATGTGATCATAGGCGTGTGAGTTAGTTAATAACCGGACTCCACACCCCCTTTTTTGCCAAAATAATGGCATCCAATTTAGATTCCTTGCCTATAAACCTCCAAACATAATTTGAATAGGCGGAAGGCGTACATGTGAGAATACTTTAATTAGTTCTTGCGTTCTCTTCTCTTTCAATGCACACCCTCTTCCCTTCTTTTGGGTCGAAGCCGCTCCCATATGGGCCAACACTATCTCCTAAACCTTTTACCATCTACAGCAATCCTTATCGTTAAGAACGTTAACTCGCCTTCTTTTACATAACAAAACTACTATTACTCGCACCTTAGGTTCTTTGGATGTCTATGTTCCTCTTCTCCACTCACCTCATAAACTGGCCCCTGCGTGCCACACCATGTATCTTTTGTAGGCTATCCGCCTATATAGTGGTTTTTTTGGTTGCCTTAACCTCGAGACAAACAAAAATTATTCTCTCCTAAACACGTCACCTTGACGGAAACACAATTCCCTTACAAATCTATATGACACCTTCTCGCCACCTTTCCTTACACCTTTCCTCAGATTATCAATGTTCATTCCTCCTCACTTCTATTGCATCCAAACTTCCTAATCCTTCACAAAACATCCCACACCATCACGAGCATCCTAATGCTCACCAATTACGATCCAAACCCAAAGTCTCCTCACACGGCCCAAATTTCACCAGGCCTCCACTCTTGGCTCAACACCAACCTGCCAACTAGTCACTAACCAACAACATTATAACCTAAACCCAATAAAAACAATCCCGCTGCCACACCCATATTCGATCCACACAAAACCACAAACCATATTCCAATACCCAGTTAATGAAGCACCCCGCACTCATATTCATGATCACACGGTCTTATTGGGTTATTGTCAAACCCATCGACCGTATTTATCTTTCACACTTCATATCTCTCACCTATTCCTATAATCTCTGTTTATTGCTCTTAAAATGACCCTAAAATTGGTGAATGCAATGTATGATGAAGGTATAATGTGTCTAGTTAATATATGTACTGGATTCTTGTTCCAAGGCCGTCTGATGTTAACTTGGTTCGATCTATGTGGTTATTTAAGCATAAATTTCATGCCGACGGTACTTTGAGTCGTTATAAGGCTTGACTTGTTGCTAACGGTAGTAATTAGCAACACGGTGTTGACTTTGATGAGACATTTAGTCCAGTTGTTCAGCCGGCCACCATTCGCACCGTTCTTAGCCTTGCCGTGTCTCGACAGTGGCCTATTTACCAACTTGATGTTAAGAATGCATTTCTTAACGGTGATTTATCTGAGACAGTGTATATGCATCAGCCCCCTGGTTTTGTTGACTCTTGTTATCCTGATCATGTATGTCTTTTGCAGAGGTCTTTGTATGGTTTGAAACAGGCACCTCGTGCTTGGTTCTAGCGGTTTGCAGGTTATGCCACTCGGGCAGGTTTTTCTCTTAGTCGGTGTGATTCTTCATTGTTTATATATACACAGGGTTCTCAGATTGCTTATTTACTTATATATGTGGACGGTATTATCCTCACATCTTCTTCTCCAGTTCTACTTCAGCAGATTGTAGACTCTTTGCATAAAGAGTTTGATATGACCTATCTCGAGGCACTTAATTATTTTCTTGGCATCTTTGCTGTTCGTCGTCCTACAGGGTTATTTTTGTCTCAGAAGAAGTATGCTCGTCAGCTTCTTGAGCGGAGGGGAGCGAGCTAATATGGTAAATTGTAACCCGTTCGGACACCAATTGATAACTGACTCCATAATTGGTCCGGACATAACGTTTCCTGTTTAGGATCTACTCTATACTTAGTTCTTGCAGGGGGGCTCTCTAGGTATCTTACCTTTACTCGCCCATTTTTGTTCCTATGCAGTTCAATACAGGTTGTCTCTAATGCATGATCTGGGAGCCACTTTGCTGACCTACTCAAACGTTTTCTTGCGCTATGTTCAGGGCACCCTGGAGCTTGGTCTTCAGTTATATGCTTCCGCTGCTACATCTTTAGTTGGGTACACTGATGCTGATTGGGCAGGTTGCCCTTCCACCCGCAGGTCTACTTCTGGTTATTGTGTGTTTCTAGGTGATAACCTTTTGTCATGGTTTACCTAAACGAACATCACATCCAATCTCTCGCTTAGGTGCTTGAAGCAGAGAATACCGGGGTGTTGCTAATGTCTTTTGATTGGCAGAAATTGAATGGATTCAATAATCTCCTTAGTGAGTTAAACTCTCCTCTTTTGAACAGTACTATGGGTTTCTGTGATAACGTTAGTTGAAAATTTTTATGGTCAGCAACCCCGGTTCAACACCAACGCACCAAACATATTGAGATTGATATACACTTTGTTCGTGATATGGTTAAATCTGGTCATGTTCGGGTTCTTCATGTTCCATCTCGTTTTCAGTATGCTGATATCTTTACCAAAGGTCTTCCCTCAGCTTTGTTTGAAGATTTTCGCTCCAGTTTAAGCGTACAGCCTCCTCCCGCTCCAACTGCGGGGGCGTATTAGTCAACATTGAAAGTTAAGTCAACATTCAAACATTCAAGTCAAGTCAAGACATTTATTAGTCAAGACATTTATTATTTATTAATTTATATTGGGCCTAAGCCTATGGTAATCATTCCAGAATGTTCTCTTGTATCCTATATATAGGATAGTTGTTATCAATAATAATCAAGGAAATCAATTAGCCTTTCAATGGAGTTTTACCAATTCTAATATTGTCATCATAAAAAATGGGGAGATTGTTAATACAAATAATGTCTAAAAACGTTATTTATATTTTTTGACCTCTCAATGTTTTGATAATAACAAAATGTGAAAACGTTTACGATAAAATTAAACGTTTATAAATTACTAATCATAAAATTCTATTTCTAAGATTAATCACTTAAGGTATGGATAAACAAATCATTAAACATGATTAGTGATCAAGAAAATATTTTCCTTAAACCTTACATTTCTACAAATGTGTTTTTATAAAAATATAAAAACAAAATATTTATTCATTAAAAGAAATGTTTTATTAAAAACATAAAATTTGAAATTCAAAATTTCCCCCCAAAATAGAAGGCTCTATAACAGATACAACCTTCACCACAAAAGGACAAAAAAGGAAGCGGAGTCTAGTGGCGGACCCCTTTTAGGCCTGGCGACCCCCTTATATATAAGGGACCGTCGGGACCGCCACCAGCAACGGTCATTTTTTTGTCCCTATAAATACTGGGCCACCCCATCTGAAAAACTGAACCTTTTGCCACGAATTTTTTCAGATCTGTTATTCTCTCTTCTTCCTTTCTTTCTAAAACACATATCTTGATCACTAACATATCTTGATCTTGTTTTCAAGTGATTAATTCTTTCTTCCTACCTTCTTCTTCTTCTTCCTCTAATCAAGTGCAAGAGAAGAACAATCGTATTCTTCTATATACGAATTGTTATCAAGTGATCTATCTCTTCCTCCTTAAGATCACAAATCTTTATTACATATATTTAGTGTTGTTGTGTAAATTAGATTGTGTGTAGATCCAAGTGTGTAAATTGTGTATTGGTGTGATTTGGATTGTGTGTCAATCCAAGGGTATATATATCTTGTGAGTGTGTAAAGACTTAGTAAAGTCTTAGATTGGTTCTAGCTAAGATTAGGACTCGACATCTAGCTTAGTATCGGAAAAGAAAGTAAGCGACATGTAAACGGTTTTCTCCGCCTAAAGAGAGCTTGTTGACATAGTGAAATCTCGAGTGGAGTACTCGGGGAGTGGAGTAGGAACGAAGAGGTGCTTCATTGCCGAACCATTATAAATCCTGGTGTCTTGGTTTGATCGTTTCTTTCTCTATATCTTTATTGTTATTGCTTACTTAGTTCATTATATTAGATATTTTGTTGTGATTTATATTGTTGATTGATTGACATATAACTCGAATCTAATAATTTTCTAAGCAAAGTTTTTAAAACGATAAATTAACCAGTAAACTATTCAACCCCCCACTTCTAGTTTCCTACAAAATCCTTAAATATATATATATATATATATATATATATATATATATATATATATATATATATATAATATATATATATATATATATATATATATTTTATATAATACTAAATGCACAAATTTTTGATCTTGTTATAGTTTGATGCCCAATAAAATTTTGATGCAAAAAAAAAAAAAACTGGTCAAAAGGTAGTTGGGTACAAAAACGAATTTATGATGCACAAAAAACCGATTTAATGCACAAACGTTTTTTTATTATTAAATGTTTTTTTCGGCAAAAAACTAATTCCACTTTTATGAAAAATACTTACCTTTTACAACTTTTTCATGCACCAACATACACGATCTTGTGGAATTTTTTCAGAATTTTTTGAGAACTTTAAAAAAAAAATCTTTTTATCTTTCTCACGAATATTTGTCTTTTTATTTGATATATATATATATATATATATATATATATATATATATATATATATATATATATATATATATATATATATATATATATATATATATATATATTCCTTCTACATAATGTGTATGAATATTTTTTTTAACAATAAGAATGGAAGGTGGTGCTATCTTCTTTTCTTTCTTTTGAAATAATTTGAGTTTTAGTCTTTGAAAATTTTCTTGGAATTAACTTACGCATGTAGCTTACGAAAAAGAATCGTTTTGACAATAAAGGACATGATGTCGTTTGGTCCTCAATTATGCATAACCTGATCAACTATGCATAATTTAGGAAGAACCACGCTATGTCGGATAAATCATCACCCTTAAAACGCTTGGTAATTGAGATAAATGTTTGGGTCAAGCTTCTGGAAGGATCAAATATTTTCACCCTGCTACGGACCTTATGCACATAACCCTACTCCTATTGACTGCATGGAGAGAGTCTTATGCGAGTCATTATGACCGAGTCATTCCAAAGCGGAAATACCTATGGTATTGTTCAGAACGAGTGTGTCTAGAAAGGAGTGATGTTTAGTTTGTAGTATTTAGGAGCGGTGATTGTTATGAAGACGCGTCAAGACCAAGTATAGTCGGTGTGCTAGTAAGCAATGATAGATTTGAGCTATTAAGGGTGTGAACCTGATACCGACACTGAGAAGGAATCTTCTTGGAGATGTAAAGATTCCTAAGGTGGGTGGAAGCTGAGGTGGTTAGTCCCGAGGTTAAAAGTGAGAAATGGAGAAAACTTCTCCTACATTAGATGTATGATGCCTTGAATGTATCAAATGATGGCCGTGAAGAAGACTTCCTTTCCCGAAATGGAATGTAGTAGTAGTGTAGTCGTAAGTATACCTGATGACGTCGAGGATTTTAATGAGACACTATACGATACATGACCTACGGTTAAGTGTAGTGGCCCTTACTCCATAACGTGACGACCCAAGGGCGTAAAGAGTGGTGAATTGATTGAGATTCTAGTTAAATGGTAACGTCCGTTTCCATTACTGGAGGAACAACCAAAATAGCCAACGTCTTAAGTCGAGCGGTATTGAATTAGGAGTGTGAGTATTTTGATTTGATGATTTTGATTCATCAATGACGCTACGCGATGAGATAGGACCAAGCCAACGATGTTAGTCGCCATGAGAAAACGTTGAAAATTTTGATTTTCGTCGAACGAGCAATAAGTCCATGATGCTTATTGTTTTCTTAATTGATTTTGAATTGTCATTTGACATTATGTGTTGTAGCGGGATTGACACCTCCGAATTATGTGGAATATGTGCTATAAGTGCTATGTGCTTTAAATGGTAGTAAGCATTCATGTTACTTTTTCATGGCAAGTGATGCGGCTTAGGTTGTAAGTAAATGGGTATAATCGCCCAAGTGAGAATTTAGGACGTGATAAGGTGGGTGGACATCACCGAAAGTCTTGTTGACGATTGTGGCTTGAAGTACCCATGAGAGTGAGTGTAGACAAATTAGAATTAGCCGTGTTTATGTTGGAATTATCGTCGAGGTGGCTTGACTTTGTGGCAAGCTCGGTACGATGAGGAAAATGTGACCGGAGGGGTATAAACCTAAGTGTTAGAATGAATAATTATGCCAAACGCTTAAAAGGGAAGCAAATACGATATGTGATAATAATCGCCAATGCTTGGTTGAGAGCGGGCATGATGAATGCCTTTGTATGAGGCCAATTCACCGAGTCATCATGTAAAAGATGGCGACCGTACAGTAGGTACTTATGTGATTATGTGGGCATGTGTAACAATATCGTAAGATGATTAGGAGATCTAATGTGTTTTGAATTATTTTTCGCAATCGGTGAGGCATTATTGAATGAGACCAGAAGGGCGACATGTGTATTTTGGTTTTGAATAATGATGAGTATTTTGATTTGGATAATGATATAAATATATATCGAATTTGATTATTGACGTCTATCTTGGTTTTAGTTAGCGACATATGTTTTGGATTTTTGGTAAAGAAGCGTATTCTCGGTTTTGAATGTTGGAATAATTTCGTATTTGAGTGCGACATATACTTTGATTTTAATTAACAACGTAAGTTTCAGCCTTGGTTTGATAAGCGAGGTGCGCTTGGTTTTGTTGTTTATATGATCCCCAACTAAGTTTGGATCGATCATCCATTTAAGAAAATTTCTCGGGAGAACGACGTAATAATGATTTCAATCAGATATATTTCGTGACGTATATTCTTCCTTATGAAGAACGCGACTATAAAAGTTAGGACGACATGATTTGGTTTTGTCGAATATATTCCCGTGACTTGTTTTTGCCTCTTTTGATAAGAACTACCATGATTTTGTTTTGATCTCGTGGGTATAATTTACCGCTTGTTTTGTTGATTTTCTATCCAGAATAGTCGGAGCGAATATTGTATCGCATATTTATTTTGAAAGAATGTAAGAGTCTGCGTGATGACGAGAAGCCATCTTGCCGTCGTACGAATGATGAGTACGAAGTAAGAAAAGGATGAGTACGGAAGGGACGGCGCGCTCCATTTAAGGTGGGTGGAATGTAACAACCCGAGTTTCATGACGCGTATGACGATCACAAGTTCGACGTCATTATTGTTATTTTACGAGTTTCTCGTAAGTGAGCGTCGACATTTAAATTTTTATTTGTCGTAATTAATTATTTTCGTATTTTATTACGAACGGAAATTTAAAATATTTATTTTTGACGTTTCGCGAGTCACCGTTTGACCGCGCGTTCGTTAACCGTATCGAGCATCGTAAAAATGTACGACGCGACTCGTTATTATTTTTAAGATCGTAAATTTATTATTTTTATGAATGTCGTCATTTTGTTCCTTGTCTTGAGTCGGACTCGCGTTTTAAAATGTACACATTTTATTAAATGATAGAAGCTAAAATAAAAGGTAGCGAAAATAAAATTAGTCTAGAAGTATAATCCCGAGCTTTTTGGGCCGACTATAAAACAAAAGAAAACATTTTTGTTACTTACTTTGAAAGAAATAAAAGATAGAGGGACTATTTTTGTCAAATGGTCAAACTTGATTTCTATATAAAGGCACATATACTTCCATTTTTCTCTTTTAGAAAAATTCATCCCATCTCTTTCTTTCTCTCTATGTCCGGCCACCCACCACCACCGGAAAAGTTTTCCGATCATCGGAAACCGCCATGGTCGCCGGAAAAATCACAAGCATTCCGATCAACCTATATTTTCCGAATCCTCTCTTCATTTCCTACACATCTACGCAATAAAATAACACATGCAATGACTATTTTTAGAGTTAGAATCCAGGTTAGTTTCAAACAATTTTGTTTAAAAGGGGTGTTTAAAATAGCTAGATAAACATTATTAGAGGCTCGGTTTAAATGGAAAAAGCCTGGTTTTTATTTTTGGGGTTGGTTCGAGTTCGGCTAGACACAAAAGGAGGCGAATCGAGTTCAAGTATTGTCCGATCTTGCTTAATATAGCTTTGTAAGTATTTTTAATACTTGTGTTATTTTTGTTTTTGCGATTTAATCGATTTAGAGTTATTGGGTGTGATGAAATCCGATTATACTTGCGTTGAGTTGGTTAGATGATGATATTGGGTGATTGAGAAAATAATTTTGATGTGTTTTGTAACATGTAAATTTGGACAGCAGGTTTGACACGGAAAACGAGGTTCGAAAATGTATAAAAACTGATTTTTGATGTTGAAATATGATAGAGTTCGTCTTAATGTACATTTTGGTAATTCGAACGTCCCATAACTCCTTATAACGAAGAAGTTACGGCGAAAACAAGTTTAGAAAAACTAAAAATTTCAATCAGCTATTTAAGCTTATTTTGGTTGTTGATCTGATTTTAAACGGCGATTTTCGGCGAAACACGAAAGTTGTCCGGAATGACGTTTTCTATAAAATCTATTTTTGGTCAAAGTCACGAAAACGTGATATAGCGGGTCAAAACTGATGGTCAAACTGCTGCGTTTTTATTAAAAATACAAGTAACAGCAGAATTGAAAAGGGAATTTTGGTCATTTTCTGTCGAGATTCCGGTCTCGGCTAAAACTAAAAAGTTGTCCGGAATATCGTTTCGCATAAAATTTCTTCTTTGTTCGAATCGTGAAAATGTGATTTAGAGGGTCGTTTAGCGCGGATCAGATTTGGGTAAAAATAAATATAAGTATAAAAGTCAAACAAAGTCTAGCGTTGACTTTCGAAAGTCAACGCGTTAATACTAAACTTATCGGATGTCACGGAGATAATTGAACTCTATTATTACTACATGTAAGATATTTTTTTTAAAACTTAACAAATGATACGAATGCGGTAAATTCTAAAAATAGAAACTTTCGTAATAATCGAAAAACAATATCGATATGAGTAGTTGATAATCACATTGAATGTCGAGGGTTCGACGAGATAACTAAATATTATCACAAATATATTTTGATAACGAGACTTACTAAATATGGTAACTTTTCGAAAATAGTAACTTTCTAAAAATAGAAAGTTATCGAAAATATAAAGTTTTCAATTAAAGTCACGTAAGGTAAAACGCGTGGAATAATTATAACTCTAAGAAGTGGGGTTTTG
>BQNB010118557.1:0-20970 GCA_026074375.1 Tanacetum coccineum | reverse complement strand
ATTGAAGAACCAAATTTGAATTGAATGAGTTGTAATTAATTTTGAAAATCGTGATTGTGATTTAGGGTTAATTTTGTTCTCAGTGAAATTGATTTAGGTTCAGGATTATTCATCTAATTGAGGTAATTGTGTGTTTTACATTTTTTTAAATTACACCCTTTAATAGTTGTATATTACTCCGTCTTCCCACAAGTTTTTATCTTTTAATTTTTGACACATGTATTTTTTAGCTATGATTTAAAAAAAACGAATTTTTAAACACTTTTCCAAATAAAGAATTATTTAATTTTTATTAATTGAATATATTTAAAATAAATAAATAATAATTAAAAGAATGTTTCCTATTAAAGAAACAATCTTTTTTTGAAATACGAAAATCCTCACTTTTTGTTTTCCATTACTAAATAAAAGATTTTTAATATCTCCGAAAATGCTGCTTTGCGCGAGTAACATGCTAGTATCATTGAACACGACTGATTAACAGGCCCAGAGGCCTGGACTGTACTAATCTGATTTGGACCCTCGCCTTTGTAACACCCCCATTTTTGACATATAGCAGCGAAAGCTAATCTGGGGAATTACTTTATAGTACAACAGTCATAATCAGAGAAAACAAATCATAAAGAGACGTTTTTGAAAATTTAGTTATCATTCATTTATTCATGAGAGTTTTTACAAAAGAGAGGTCCCAAAATCTAAATATAAAAGTTTGAATGATAACAGTTTAACCATCTTCAAGTCCACGCCACTCCATGCCATAAGTTGCTCAATTACCTGAGATAAACATGCTAAAAAAGTCAACATAATGGTTGAGTGAAATTCAAAGGTTTGAGTAAAGTAGTTTGAATGCAATTCAATAGTGGGTTACATTGTTATACACACAAAGTTTGTAAAATGTTATTATTGCTCTAAGCTCATGACACTGAAGCCTTGGGATAATCAATAATCACAAGTAATTGCCCCAACGGGGGACTTTGCCAAACACCCGCATAGTTATTCAAATGATGTGCTATTGGTTACCAAAAGTATAGGTACACCAACAGGGAAGTCCAGTCTCAAATAGATCTATTCATAGCATTTATGCTTACTCTGAGAGTAACTCATGGTTCATGATAATGGGGTCTTAATGGCAAAAGTAGGTACTTAAGCAATAATGCATCAGGATAGCATACAAAAAAATACTTCCATTCATGATTTATAGCATGTATCCCCTTCGCGGGTTTATAAAACATGTGAAAGATTGAAATGCGAGGCTATGAACTCACCTTAAGAGTATAGGGAAATCTGATTAATGGCAAAAGTATTTGAAATGAAAGTAAGACTTCGTCACACAACCTGAGTAATATGTCAAGTCTTAGTTTGATTGGATTTGCTTTATGTCATAATGTAATATCATTTTGATTGCAATGTTATGGAAATATTGTATCACTGTTCGGGCTATCATAATCCAGAGGCCACGCAGTATTGTTTGAGGAGCCAGGGCACTTTAAATCGTAAATCCAGCAAACTCGTCAAAACAAATACCTAAATGGAATCCCTAGTATCGTGATACGATAAGATTTCAATTTTCTTCAAAACCTAGTTGATGATAAATTACATTAATTATGTAACGTAATTTGATTTTTATAAACGTCGATCGATGATTAATAACGATAAATGATCGGGTTTTAATAAAATCGAGTTTCATAATATTTATATATTTTTATAATTTATATAAAATATAATATTTTATATTTTTAAGAATATCAAATTGGCAATAATTACCCTTGGATTATAATTAATTACATAATTAACCTTTATATATATAAAGTATTTAATTTAAATCCCTCAATTTTAAGATTTGGCAAAAACAACCCATGGAGTTATAACTTTCATAAAATGACATTTTCAGCCCTTGTAGTTAATAAATTTCAAAAGTTACAATATATACCCTTGCATGGAATTTAATTTGCAAAACAAGTCCAAAAATTATAATAAGGTATTTTTCAATATAAAAAGCTATTTGCAGGTTATAGCTTATTAGAATAAGCTAATATAAGTTAGGAAAAATAGCTTTTACAAACTTATAGCTTATAGAAAAGGATTTGGAATTCAAAATATCAAAATGGGTCATTTGGGTTCTTATAAAAATCTGACCCGTTGGGTTTTAAGCTTTGAGGACTTGATAAAAAGCTTATAGGAACTGATTAAATAAGCTCTATTGGAATAGCTTATAAACAATATCAGATTATGGCTTTTAGCTTATTTAGTATACGAAAATGGGTTTTAGGGTTTTTTAGGGCTCGGTTTGGTTTAAGAAATTAAAAACGAGTGAGTGTGAGCCTTAAGGCTTTTAACAAGGGTTCAAACATTATTATAAGATACTTATAAGAGTTTCAAAATAGAAAAATAGATTATGAACAAGGGAATTCGAGCGTACGGTTGAAAATGGGTCGAATGAGGCTTTTTGATTCGTTTACGCTAAAAAATACTCGGGGATTTTTTTTTCTTGATTCCTTGGTTCACCCCTGGTCTTGTGGCTTCTCTTGATCCTTCTTGGTTGTTCTTACGACTCCATTGTTGTTTGTGTTTGAGTTTGAGGTGTGGTTTGAAGTGAGGAAGGGTGCGTCCCTTTTATAGTGTCGAAATCCCTTGGTGCCCAAGCTTGGGATCTTGCTTAGTGTCATAGCTAGTGGTGATGACAATGGAGAGCTAGTATGGTGAGTCTTATAAGCTAGAAACTAGCCATGAAGTGGTGGAGGGGTGTTTGTGGTCGCGGCTTACAAAGAGCAACAAAGGGGTGATGTGGCTTTCTTGGTGGCCAAGGATTGAAAGGGAGGTGCTTGTAAGCTGCTATAGTATATAAGGGTGAGGTCATGGAGGTGGTAGGGTGCAAGGTTGGGTTTAAAATGGGTAGAAATGAAGGGAAAAAGGGTGGCGGGTTTCGGCTTATAGTTCGGGTTAGGGTTTCTTAGTTTTAAACATGTACAAGTGAAATGAAATGGAGGGAAATGTTGTTTAAATGTCATGCATTAGAGTTTGTACTTTATGCTTAAGTGGCTTGTATGAAATCCTTAGGAAAAATGCTTATTTTGAATTCGTGCATTACTTATTTGTACATTGTGCATTAAAAGACTTATACCTTGATTTAGAGGGAATTTATATTTGGATTTTATGCATAGATTAGTTGTACATATACCTTGTTTGCTTGTACATTGATTTTGAATGTTTACATAAAATTAGGGTTTAGGCATAAATGTTAATGGATAGCGTTCATTTGATAATATCGTTATGTTAATTAGATAACGTACATGATAAAATGAATAATAGATTATTGACTTGATATGTTATGATGTTTGATTGATATAAACATAGATAGAGATTGCATAGGTGGTTGTGTGAGCTCGTTTAGTTTAGTGAGCTGATGCAAGTTTAAGTTGCAAATGGAAATATAAAGCGAAAAATTTCCATGTATAAAGGTGGTATATAAAGATGTTACATTGCATCTAATTTAATATATGGATATTACATTGTATCTAATTTAATAGATGGATATTGATGAAAATTGTGGTTGTTATAGTCCCCCATCCTTACAGAAATCTCGTCCCAAGATTTATTTGGACTTGGAAGTGATATTGGAAAATAGATGAGGATATTTGGCATGAATTTCATCTTCGCGTTCCCACGTAAATTCTGGTCATCTGTTAGAGTTCCATCGTACTTTGACTATAGGAATACGACTTTGTCTTAGTTGCTTGATTTCTCGATCCATAACTTCCGCTGGTTCTTTCACAAAGTTGAGTTTGTCATCGAGCCGGAGCTCTTTTATTAGAATGATGAGAGATTCGTTAGATAAGCATTTCTTTAGATTAGAAACGTGGAAAGTATTGTGGACATTCCTGAGCTCTTTAGGAAGCTTTAGTTTGTATGTCACTGGACCGACTCTTTTAAGAATCTTAAATGGTCCAATATACCAGGGATTAAGCTTTCCCCGCTTTCCAAAATGAATGACACCTTTTTGAGGGTTGGACCATTTTTACATTTTTTTTTTTTTTTTTTTTTTTAAACACGATCTTTAACTTGAAATTTCTAAAGGCTTTGGCCTAACATTGGCGTAACTTCTTATGCCTGGATCTTTGCAGACTGCCTAAAGCATTGTCGAATTTGCACTATCTTTTCAGTGGTTTTATAAATTATTTCTGGTCTCGTGAGTTGAACATCTCCAACTTTGGCCCAGCCAACAGGTGATCTGCACTTTCGACCATAGAGAGCTTCAATACGCGTTGGCTGCCCTTTATACTAGCATTGATAACTGTTATTGTAGAGGAATTCCACCAATGGTAAAGTGTTCTTTCCCATCCTTTTCCAAAGTCTATGACACAGGCTCGAAGCATGTCTTCGAGTGTTTGGATGGTTCTTTCACTTTGTCCATCGGTTTCGGGATGATATGCCGTACTCATGTCTAATTGAGTACCCAAGGCACTTTGTAGTGATTACTATCTGTCTCTAGGGTAGGTATGAAATGTGTAGATTTTGTAAGGCGATCGACAATGACCCAAATTGTGTCATGTCCGTTTGATGTTTTGGGAAGTTTTGTAACGAAGTCCATTGTTATTCTTTCCTATTTCCACATAGGAATCTCTGGTTGTACCAGTAAGCCGGATGGCTTCTGACATTCTGCCTTAACTCTAGAACATGTCAAACATTTGCCAACATATTCCGCGATGATTGCCTTCATGTTAGGCCACCAATAGAGTTTCTTTAGATCCTGGTACATTTTGTCAGAACTTGGGTGAATGGAATACTTTGATTTATGAGACTCATGCATGATTAAGTCTCTCAAACCACCAAAAAGTGGTAGCCAACTTCGATTTTTGATACAACGAGTTCCATCAGGACGAATTTCAAATGATTTGTCCATCCCTCGTAGGTTTTCGGCTTTGATGTTTTCTTCCTTGATTGCTTTGGTTTGAGCTTCGAGGATTTGAGTTGGTAATTTTGGGTGAAGGTCATGATTAATGATCTGATTCAGAGTGGTTCCTTTCGGCTTAAGGTATCTGCTACGACATTTGCTTTTCCAGGATGGTAGCAGATCTCACAATCATAATCTGCAAGCAATTCTAACCAACGGTGTTGCCTCATGTTTAATTCTTTCTGATGAAGAATATGTTGAAGGCTTTTGTGATCAGTGAAAACTGTACACTTTGTACCGTATAGATAGTGTCTCCAGATTTTAAGAGCGAATACGACTGCTCCTAATTCAAGATCATGAGTGGTGTAGTTTTCTTCGTGAGGCTTGAGTTGTCGGGACGCATATGCAATGACTTTTTCTTTTTGCATTAATACTGCTCTAAGACCTTGAAGAGATGCATCACAGTAAACGACAAAGTCATCGTTTCCTTCTGGTAATGCTAAGATTGAAGCTTTACAAAGTTTTTGTTTTAGCAATTGGAAAGCCGTCTCTTGATCTTTTTCCTAGATATACTTGTTTTTCTGGGTTAATTTAGTCAAAGGCTTTGCAATTTTTAAGAAACCTTGGACGAATCTTCGGTAATAGCCGGCGAGTCCTAAGAATTGACAAACTTCCGTGGGTGTAGTGGGAGATGCCCAGTTCTTAACTGCTTCAATCTTGGCGGGGTCAACATGAAGTCCTTGACTATCAATTAAGTGTCCAAGAAATTGCACCATGCGGATCCAGAAATCACACTTGGAGAACTTGACATATAGTTTCTCTTTTTTGAGTAATTATAAGATTATTCTTAGATGATTTGCGTGTTCTTCTTCGTTACAAGATTAGATGAGAATATCATCGATGAATACTATTATGAATTTGTCCAAGTATGGTTTACATACGTGGTTTATGAGATCCATGAATACAACATGTGCGTTAGTTAAACCAAATGGCATAACTTGAAATTCATAGTGTTTGTATCTTGTTCTGAAAGCAGTCTTAGGAATATCTTCATCCCTCACTTTCAGTTGATGATAACCTGATCTTAGGTCAATTTTTGAGTAGACACTTGAACCTTAAAGTTGGTCGAATAAGTCATCGATTCTGGGTAATGGGTAACGATTCTTTACAATAAGTTTATTCAACTCCCGGTAATCGATACACATTTTGAAAGATCCGTCTTTATTTTTAACAAATAAGATAGGAGCTCCCCAGGGTGAAGTACTTGGTCGTATAAAACCTCGGTCTAACAATTCTTAAAGTTGATTAGATAGTTCCTGCATTTCTAAAGGAGCTAATCTATAAGGTGCGCGGGCTAGAGGTACTGCTCTAGGAATTAGATCGATTTGGAATTCTACTTGGCGAACAGGAGGGATGCCAGGTAGATCTTCAGGAAAAACTTCTGGGAATTCTCTAACTACAGGAATATCTTCTAATCTCTTCTCGTCTGACTTCTTCTTCTCTGTTACTTGGATCATGAAAACTTGACAACCTCGGGATATGTATCGTTTAGTTTTTATACAAGATATGAGATTTAGTCTGGTGTTACTTTGGTCACCTCGAATGATCAAAGTTTCATCATCAATAGGAATGTGAACGACTTTCTTGTCACAGAGATATTTTATTTTGGGAATGAAACTCTGGACAACAGTCATACCGATGCGGCGTCGAACTACCGAGTTTAATCGACATGAGATCAATTTTGAAAGATTGATTTAGCAAGGTTAGGGTGCAACCCTGGATAACGGTGTTTGTGCTTACTAGGTTTCCGTCAGCTATTTTGATATCGTAAAAGGTATCTATTGTAATAGGCGGGATATTTAGCATAGAGGTAAGAGATGTGGATATGAATGCTTTTGTCGGCTCTACCTGGAATTCAAATATACTCTACTAAATGCTGGTTAGGATAAAACATACCCGTAACTATGAGTTGGGTCTTGTTGAGCATGCCTATCCTTAAGATGTTGGCTATTCCCTGGCATTGATGTTGGTCTTTCGGCACTGATTTGTATAATGCCCTTTTTCTCCACAGGCATGACAAATAACAGTCACTGGTAGTTGATTACTTCCAGTGGCTGGCCTCTTGTTTTGGCAGTTCTTGGTCAAATGGCCCACCTTGTTGCAAGTATTACACTTAACAGTACAAGGTCCGTTGTGATGAAGATTACATTTTCTATATAATGGGAGGTTTTCAGCATACCTATTGTTCTTAGCAGGAGTGGAAGCATATGCTTTGACAGCTTCTTGCCTTCGGTTCTGTTATGGTTGGTGATTATTGTAGTGGTTGTTGGTGTTGGTGTTACGGTAGTTGTTGTTATTGCGGTAATTGTTGTTGTTGAAAGTTCTTCTGTCGTCAAACTTTCGTTTATGATCACTTGGTACTTGCACCGGAGTGTGCTTTATTACTTAATCCATTAGCCTTTGGGCTATGTTAATGGCTTCCTCTAAAGTTTGAGGCTTTGAGGCGGTAACATTCCCCTTCAACTACTTCTAGGTAAAACCCTCCGATTGAAGGCTTCCAGGTTCTGGTGTTTGGTAACCATGTTCGGGCATTGATGCTAATTCTGAATCTTCATAAATGTAAGGTTTAAGATCATTTCCCTTTACAGTCAGATTGTAAAGTTCATCTTCCATTTTTTTGACTTTAGTTTAAGGACAATACTTGTTTGTCAAGAGCCTTTTCAACTCAGTCTAGGTGATTTGATTGTCTTGATCTACTCCCATAGGTTGGGCGTGTGCATTCCACCAGGAAAAGGCATCATCAGTAAGGGTACCAGTAGAAAATGTTACTTTGTTTTCCTCTGCACATTTGCTTCGTGAGAATACTGATTCAGTTCGTTCAAACAATGCGGATTGTGGCCAACTGCTTCAATTCGTACAATTTGAAGTAGAAGGTTGACAGCTTTATGATCTTTGTAGTTTTTTCGTTTTTGGCTACAACGAGTTCAGTAGGGGACCGGTTTCCTGTTTGGGGTTAATAGTACATGCCATTGTTGCGTGCTTGTTTGCTTCCAGAGCCGCAGTATAGTCGACACTGTCAGTAATCTAGTTCTTAATGGCAGCTTGAGTCATGGTCGGTGCTTCAGATGTTGACGTCCTTTTGGGAGGCATTCTATCAACATAAGACAACACGTAATAAGAATAACAAGTCTTAAAAATGTAATGCTTATTTGAAATGCTTAAAGTTCAAAAATAAGCATTGTTATAATGGCGATATTAAAATCATGAATTCTAACAAGTATCTGATATAGAAGTTATGGTATGATTCATGATGATGAAGATGAAGACAATGATATAGGATATAAGATAAATGAATCGGTATTAGGAAACAACAAAGTAGAACGGGATTGCCATTGTATTATATTAAGAATAACTTGTCTTTGTACTATACATAGTCAAGATTTGACAAGTGTTTTTATTTATACCACACATCCCGTGGCTAGGTTCTAATAAAAGCGATAACTAATATCTAATATAATAGTCTGATGGTCCTTCTTGGCTGTTTGAGTTTCATGATGGTTTGCATTCAAAAGGTTTCCTATCTTTCTTGAGGACGAATCTGGTATCGTTGTGATGTGTTCTAGATCAGTAATTCTGAAGCGAGCCAGAGAAATTATGTGGTTATTTCCCATTTGCTTCTTCTAAAGTTTAGAAATTTGAGCACGAGCTTGTTGGAGTTCAGCTTCCAGATTGTCAAAGTCTTGTTGGATAATCACCCGACCTTTTCCGAGTCCTTCGATTTTATCTTCTATGTATTCAATACGGTCAAGAGAAAGTTCATCTAGATGATTCAAGATTTCCTCAGTTTGATCCTCGTGACGTTCCAGACTTGTCTACGTGATTTTATCCTATGTCAAAAGTCTTGAGGTAGGGCAGAAGTAGATGAGGATGAACAACCTCATTTCTTTGGTAGTAGTAGTTCTTCAGGAATAAAGAATTCTTGAGGATTAAGCATTGATGACATTGAAGAACCAAATTTGAATTGAATGAGTTGTAATTAATTTTGAAAATCGTGATTGTGATTTAGGGTTAATTTTGTTCTCGCCTGCATATGTTATCCAGTGAAATTGATTTAGGTTCAGGATTATTCATCTAATTGAGGTAATTGTGTGTTTTACATTTTTTTAAATTACACCCTTTAATAGTTGTATATTACTCCGTCTTCCCACAAGTTTTTATCTTTTAATTTTTGACACATGTATTTTTTAGCTATGATTTAAAAAAAACGAATTTTTAAACACTTTTCCAAATAAAGAATTATTTAATTTTTATTAATTGAATATATTTAAAATAAATAAATAATAATTAAAAGAATGTTTCCTATTAAAGAAACAATCTTTTTTTGAAATACGAAAATCCTCACTTTTTGTTTTCCATTACTAAATAAAAGATTTTTAATATCTCCGAAAATGCTGCTTTGCGCGAGTAACATGCTAGTATCATTGAACACGACTGATTAACAGGCCCAGAGGCCTGGACTGTACTAATCTGATTTGGACCCTCGCCTTTGTAACACCCCCATTTTTGACATATAGCAGCGAAAGCTAATCTGGGGAATTACTTTATAGTACAACAGTCATAATCAGAGAAAACAAATCATAAAGAGACGTTTTACAAAAGAGAGGTCCCAAAATCTAAATATAAAAGTTTGAATGATAACAGTTTAACCATCTTCAAGTCCACGCCACTCCATGCCATAAGTTGCTCAATTACCTGAGATAAACATGCTAAAAAAGTCAACATAATGGTTGAGTGAAATTCAAAGGTTTGAGTAAAGTAGTTTGAATGCAATTCAATAGTGGGTTACATTGTTATACACACAAAGTTTGTAAAATGTTATTATTGCTCTAAGCTCATGACACTGAAGCCTTGGGATAATCAATAATCACAAGTAATTGCCCCAACTGGGGACTTTGCCAAACACCCGCATAGTTATTCAAATGATGTGCTATTGGTTACCAAAAGTATAGGTACACCAACAGGGAAGTCCAGTCTCAAATAGATCTATTCATAGCATTTATGCTTACTCTGAGAGTAACTCATGGTTCATGATAATGGGGTCTTAATGGCAAAAGTAGGTACTTAAGCAATAATGCATCAGGATAGCATACAAAAAATACTTCCATTCATGATTTATAGCATGTATCCCCTTCGCGGGTTTATAAAACATGTGAAAGATTGAAATGCGAAGCTATGAACTCACCTTAAGAGTATAGGGAAATCTGATAAAAGGCAAAATATTTGAAATGAAAGTTAAGACTACGTCACTACAACCCTAGAGTAATATGTCAAGTCTTAGTTTGATTGGATTTGCTTTATGTCATAATGTAATATCATTTTGATTGCAATGTTATGGAAATATTGTATCACTGTTCGGGCTATCATAAGCCAGAGGTCACGCAGTATTGTTTGAGGAGCCAGGGCACTTTAAATCGTAAATCCAGCAAACTCGTCAAAACAAATACCTAAATGGAATCCCTAGTATTGTGATACGATAAAATTATAAGTTTCTTCAAAAGCTAGTCGATGATAAATTACGTTAATTATATAACGTAAATTGATTTTTATAAACGTCGATCGATGATTAATAACGATAAATGTATCGGGTTTTAATAAAATCGGGTTTTATAACATTTTTTATAATTTATATAAAAATATAATATTTTATATTTTAAGAATATCAAACTGGCAATAATTACCCTTGGATTATAATTAATTACATAATTAACCTTTATATATATAAACTATATAATTTAAATCCCTCAATTTTAAGATTTGGCAAAAACAACCCTTGGATTATAACTTTCATAAAATTACATTTTTAGCCCTTGTAGTTAATAATTTTTAAAAGTTACAATATATACCCTTGCATGGAATTTAATTTGCAAAACAAGTCCAAAAATTATAATAAGGTATTTTTCAATATAAAAAGCTATTTGTATGCTATAGCTTATTAGAATAAGCTAATATAAGTTAGGAAAAATAGCTTTTACAAGCTTATAGCTTATAGAAAAGGATTTCGAGTTAAAATATCAAAATGGGTCATTTAGGTTCAAAAAATTAATCCAACGGGTTAGAGCTTTTAAGACTTGGTAAAAAGCTTTTAGAAATGATTATTAAGCTTATAGAAATAGCTTATAACAACAGCTTATGATTATAGCTTATGGATTTAGAGAAAACGAGTAATTAGGGTTTCATTAGGTTTGTTTGGTTTTGAAATTTTATACACGCATGGTTTTAAGCTCTAATCTTTTAATAAGAGTATAAAAATAATCATAAGATACTTATAAGAGTTTCAAAATAGAAAAATAGCTTATAGAACCTAAATTTGAGCTTATGGTTTTGAAAACGGGTTGAAATGGGGTTTTTGTACTCGTATGCCTAGTAATGACTTGCAAGGCTACGTTTCTTGACTTCTTGGTTTTGTTCATAGTCTTGGGACTTCTCTTGCTTTGATTTGATCCTTCTTAAGACTCCATTGATGAATATGATAGATATTTGAGGTGTGAGTTAAATGAGGAGGGTGCGTCCCATTTTATAGGGTCGAATGACCTTCGGTGAGCGAGTTATGGGTTTTCTTAGTGTCAAGACTAGTAGAGCTAATTCATGGAAGCTATAAGGGTGAGTATCACAAGCTAGGAGAGGTAGGATTGCAAGGTGGAAGGGTTTTGGGAAGGTTGTATGGCCACGGCTTAGTAGGAGAAACAAGGAGGTGATGAGGCTTCTTGGTGACCAAGTTTTGAGTTTAAGGTGCTTGTAAGCTACTATGTAAGGTTGTGGTGATGTCATGGAGGTGGTAGGGTGTTTGGTTGGTTTTTAAAATGGGTAAAATAAAGGGAAAAGGGTGACGGGTAGGATTAGGGCTCGGCTAGGGTTTTTAGTGGTTTAACTTTGAGCTAGGGTTAGGGTTTAAGGTAGATTAAGTTTAGGATTAGTGTTTGGATTATGAATTAGTGTTTAGGATTAGTGTTTAGGGCTTAGTTTTAGGTTTTAAGGTTAAAGTGAAATTAGGGTTTAAGGTTTTGTTTTAGGGTTTTAGGGTTTTAGATTCGGGTTTAGGGTGAATTAAGGTTTAGTTTTAGGGTTTAGAAGTTGTAAATTGAGTGTAGTAGCTTGTACAAAAGTGGTGGTATGAAATCTAGAATGAAAACGGTGGTAAAAAGGCTATTTTAAAGGTCATGCTTTATGAACTAGTATATTGAACTTAAATGACTTGTACATTGTTTTTAGAGGGAAAAGTTATTCAAATGTTATGTATTGACACTTGTACACATTTTTTGAATACTTGTACATTCATCTTATATGTATATATTACATATAATTAGGGTTTTGATATAAACGTTTAACGTTTACAGCCTGTTTTGATATAATGTTGTTGAATGGATAACATTTTTGGTAAAAATGATATTAGGGCTTAGACTTGACATATTAGGATGTTTACATGATACAAACATAGATAGAGATGGCATAGGTAGGTTGTGTGAGCTCGTTAACTTTAGTTATGAAAACCATGTTACATAGTGGAATAAAGCAAAAAAAATTCCCTGTACAAAGGTGGTATATATTAATAAATGGATAGTACATTGCATCTAATTTAATAGATAGATATTTACATTGATTAAAATTGTGGGTTGTTATAGTCCCCTATCCTTACAGAAATCTTGTCTTGAGATTTGATTGGACTTAGATGAGATATTGGAAAATAGATGATGATATTTGGCATGAATTTCATCTTTGCATTCCCATGTAAATTATGCTCCTCTTTTAGAGTTCCATCATACTTTGATTAAAGGAATACGACTTTGTCTTAGTTGCTTGATTTCTCGATCCATAAATTCTACTAGTTCTTCCACAAAGTTGAGTTTGTCATCGAGCTGAAGCTCTTTCATTGGAATGACGAAAGATTCGTTAGAAAAGCATTTCTTTAGATTAGAAACGTGGAAAGTATTGTGAACATTACTAAGCTCTTCAGGAAGCTCATGTTTGTATGCCACTGGGCCAATCCGTTCAACAATTTTGAATGGTCTTATGTACCGAGGGTTAAGCTTTCCTCGCTTTCCAAAATGAATGACACCTTTTTGAGGCGATACTTTTAACATAACATGATCTCCAACTTGGAATTCTAAAGGCTTTCGCTTGACATTGGCGTAACTTCTTTTTCAATCTCTTGCAGCTTGCAAGTGTTGGAGAATTTGCACTATCTTTTTAGTGGTTTCATGAATTATTTTAAGGTGTAACATGTTGGCGACGGAAAGGTAAGTGTAACAATCAAGACCAAACTTCAGGCCAGTAATAAAAAGTATGTCTGATCAGTACTTTGTGACCATAGAGTGCTTCCAAACAGTGTAGCCTTAATACTTCTCAAAGAATAACTGTTATTGTATGAGAATTCTAACTCAATAGGTAAGTGAGCTTTGTCCCATCTTTTTACAAAATCTAGGACATTATGCTCGAACATGTCTTTAAGTGTTTGGAAGGTTCTTTCACTTTGTCCATCGGTTTCGGAGATGAGTATTCATACTTATTCTAATTGAGTACCCACAAGGCACTTGTAATGATTGCAAATCTGATGTGAAGTAACTGACACGATTCCGAGATAAGGAGAATGGTACACCATGCAGGACTATTTTTCTTTGATGTACAACCTTTTAAGGGTTTCCATACTATCTGTCTCTCTGGATAGGGATGGAATGTGCGTATTTGGTAAGGTGATCGATAGTGACCCAAATCGTGTCATTGTCCGTTGTGATGTTTTGGGAAGTATTTGTGATAAATCCCATTGTTTATTCCTCTCCCATTTCCACAACGGAATCTCTGGTTAGTACCAGAAGCTAGATGGCTTTTGACATTATGCCTTAACTCTAGAACATGTCAAACATTTGCCAACATATCTGTCGATGATTGCCTTCACTGGTTAGGCACCAATAGATTATCTATTCAAATCAGAGGTACATTATTTGTCAAATCAGGCTGGTGATGGATATACTTGATATATGAGACAGTTTGAAAATGTTTTCCATGAGGAGAATTTCAAATGATTTTGATCCATTCCTCGTAGGTTTAATGGCTTTGACTTTTTCTTCTTGAGTGCTTCATTTTGACTTCAAGGATTTGTGATGGTAGTTTAGATGAACGGTCATGATTAATGATCTAACTCGAAGTGGTTTGATTTGTTTCTTCTGGCTTAAGGCATCCGCTACGACATTTGCCTTTCCAGGATGATAGCGAATCTCACAATCGTAATCTGCAAGAAATTCTAACCAACGGCGTTGCCTCATGTTTAATTCTTTCTGATGAAGAATATGTTAAAGGCTTTTGTGGTCAGTGAACACTATACACTTTGTACCGTATAGATAGTGTCTCTAAATTTTACGAGCAAATATAACTACTCCTAATTCAAGATCATGAGTGGTATAGTTTTCTTCTTGAGGCTTGAGTTATCAGGATACATATGCAATGACTTTTTCTTTTTGCATTAATACTGCTCCCAGACCTTTAAGAGATGTTTCAAAGTAAACGACAAAGTTATCGTTTCCTTCCAGTAATGCTAAGATTGGAGCTTCACAAAGTTTTTGTTTTAGAAATTGAAAAGCCGTCTCTTGATCTTTTTCCCAGATATACTTCTTGTTTTTCTGGGTTAGTTTAGTCAAAGGCTTTGCAATTTTTGAGAAACCTTTGATGAATCTTCGGTAATAGCTAGTGAGTCCTAAGAATTGGCATATTCTGTGGGTGTAGTAGGAGTTTCCTAATTCTTAACTGCTTTAATCTTGGCGGGATCAATATGAAGTCCTTGACTATGAATTAGGTGTCCAAGAAATTTCATGATACGAATCCAAAAATCACACTTAGAGAACTTGGCATACAATTTCTCTTTTCTGAGTAATTCTAAGATTATTCTCAGATGATTTGCGTATTCTTCTTCGTTATGAGAGTAAATGAGAATATCATTGATGAACACTATTACGAATTTGTCCAAGTATGGTTTACACACACGGTTCATGAGATCTATGAATACAGCAGGTGCGTTAGTTAAACCAAATGGCATTACTTGAAATTCATAGTGTTTGTATCTTGTTCTGAAAGCAGTCTTAGGAGTATCTTCATCCCTCACTCTCAGTTGATGATAACCTGATCTTAAGTCGAATTTTGAGTAAACGCTTGATCCTTAAAGTTGATCAAACAAGTCATCGATCTTGGGTAATAGGTAACAATTCTTTACAGTAAGTTTATTTAACTCTCGGTAATCGATACACATTCTGAAAGATCTGTCTTTCTTTTTGAAAAATAAGACAGGAGCTCCCCAAGGTGAAGTACTCGGTCATATAAAACCTCGATCTGTTAACTCTTGAAGTTGGTTAGATAGTTCTTGCATTTCTGAATTAAATCAATTTGGAATTCTACTTAGCGAATGGGAATTAAATCAATTTGGAATTCTACTTAGCGAATGGGAGGAAGGCCAGGTAGATCTTCAGGAAAAACTTCTGGTAATTCTCTTACTACGGGGATATCTTCTAATCTCTTTTCGTCTGACTTCTTTTTCTCTGTTACTTAGATTATGAAAACTTGACAACCTCGGGATATATACTTTTCGGTTTTTATATAGGATATGAGATTTAGTCGAGTTTTGCTTCGATCACTTCGAATGATCAATGTTTCACCGTTGGTAGGAATGTGAACGACTTTCTCGTCATAGAGGATTTTAGCATGATACTTGGACAACCAGTTCATACTGATGACAACGTCAAAACTACCGAGTTTAATCGGCATAAGATCGATTTTGAAAGATTGATTTAACAAGGTTAAGGTACAACCCTGGATAATGGTGTTTGTGCATACTAGGTTTCTGTTAGCTATTTCAATATCATAAAAGGTATCTATTGTAATAGGTGGGATATTTAGCATAGAGGTAAGAGATATGGATATGAAGCTTCTATCGGCTCCGGAATCAAATAATACTCTAGCTAGGTGCTGGTTTAGGAGAAACATACCCGTAGCTACGTTCGAGTCTTGAAGAGCATTCCTATGTCTTAACATGTAGGCTCTTCCCTGGGCATTAATGTTGGTCTTTCGGCACTGATTTGTATAATGCCCTTTTTCTCCATAGGCATGACAAATAACTGTCCAGTGGCTGGCCTCTTGTTTTGGCAGTTCTTGGTCATATAGCCCACCTTGTTGCAAGTATTACACTTAACAGTACAAGGTCCGGTGTGATGGAGATAAAATCTTTTACATAATGGGAGGTTTCTGGCATACCTATTGTTTTCAGCAGGAGTGGCAGCATAAGCTTTTGCAGCTTCTTGCTTTCGGTTTTGTTGTGGTTGGTGATTGTTGTAGTGGTTGTTGGTGTAACACCCCCAAAATCAGGTAGCAGCGGAATGGTAACAATGGGGTGCTACGTCAAAGTACAACAATCAAGATATAGGAAACGACCTTAAATGGACGTTTTAAGATAAGATTTCATTCGATGCCATAGCAAAATATCAGAGTTCATACATTAGGTCCCATAAGTTTTAAAAGTCATAAACATTCTTAATTAAACAAAAGCTTCATAATACCCAAAAGATGACTTAAGTTTTTAAAGATAATAAATGTTGCATAGACTTTAGATAAAACACAGAATCCGTCTTCATTGATATCCGCCACGGCTCCCATCAAATCTTCATACCTTAGGCACTGAAATTACATGCTAAAAGTCAACACAAAGGTTGAGTGAAATCATAGGTTTATCAGTAAAAAGGGTGGACCACAAGATCGAAGTAATAGTAGACTCTGAAACACATTCAGTAGTTCAAAACATTTATTATTGCACTAAGCTCATGACACCGAAGATTTGAATAAAGAAGATTTGAATGCTGTGTATTAACTGGTAATGGACAGATTCCAAGATGAGATACCTGAAGGATTTAATAGAGTACTTTAGGGAGATTTGATGGTGATGTTCAACCCAGATGATGAAGATAAGTTTTGGAACTCACAGCTGGATTGGATTATAGTGAGTTGGAAGTTGCATAGTTCTTCAGGGGTACATACTTTAGTGACTGAAGGAGGATTTGTCATTCATATGCTTGTAGAGAAGAAGTATCCTTTAAGAAAGGAAGTACTGAAGCAGATGCTAAAAAGTTAGAATCTGAAGAAGACAGTATTATGGCTTTAGAGTTGATAAGGTTTATCAAGAAGTTACTTGCAGAGTTAGAACCTAAAGAGTAAGGTTGATGGGATTGATAAGGGTTTGAGTGTTGGCTAACCACCACATAACAAATGGTAATCAGTTCACCATGCTTAACAGGCATAAGAACTGGCTAGTCCATAAGCAAATGGCTTATGGTAAAGTCTTCTCAAATCCGTTTATGGTTGACAATTTACCAAAAATTATAAGGTTATCAACTCACCTTGCTTCATTGGTGAAGAGTTGGCTAGTCCAAGATCAAACAGTTCTTAGTAAAGACTAATCAAATCTGTTGATAGCTGATAGTTTGCTAAAAACTATATGGTTTATCAATGCAACATGTTATAGCAATGAAGCATTGGCTAGTCCAAAAGCAAACGGTATTTGGTAAAGACAAATCAATTCCGTTGATGGTTGACAGTTTACCAAAAACTGTATGGTAATTAACTCATCATGTTTTTAAAATAAAGAGTTAACTATCCTAGAGCAAACGGCTACTGGTAAAGGAACATCAAATCCGTTGATGGCTGGTAGTTTGCCAAAAACTACAAAGCCAACTTAGTTGGATTGTTGCTGAAAAGATGTTGCTGTGTTGCTGAGAAGACAAAGTTGCTGAAGAAGGATAGTGTTTAAAAGATCAAGAGATGATTGAGTGTTTGGATACATCCTCTATGAGTTAAAGAAGTTAAAGAAACATGAAGGTAAAAGAGTTCAACATTCATGTTTAAGGGAGGATTGTTAGGATTTATGTTTTTATAACTTAGTACCGACGGTATAAATAGTTAGTACCGTTAGTTATAGTTAGTACTGACAGTACAAAGTGTTAAGTACTGCTCAGTTAGTTAGTACCAGTATAAAGGGGAAATATTTTAGTACCGTGGGGTATGAGAAATTATATAATATATTTTAGGAAAAGATATGTATTATCTGTTAGCGTTTTGTAAGCCTGTTCAGGGTTTATCCTTGTTCTATAAAAGGATCCCTTTTGGCATAGTTAGAGATATGACCTCAATATATCTCATAGCAATATCATATCACAATAGTTAGTAATCTGTAATCATTCAAAAGCAGATTAATAGAAATTATTATTTAGTTATTCAGTGTTCTTCTTAGTACTTGTGTTAAGATTCCGCATTAACACATAGTATTCATAGTCAGTGTTTCTATATAGTATATCTCCAGGAACAAGTTCTTGTTCTCCTCTTGTTCTCTCCTGGTTATCTTGCAAACCGTATCCACAACAACCTATTCACTCTCACGCGTACCAAGCGTGTTTCTTCCCTTTGTGTCGTTCCTCCACAGAAATTCCTAGAATTTCTTCTCTTGTTCTTATTGCCTTCCATTTTGACATCATCTCTTGCAGTCCTGCTTTTCTTCCTTGGAGTTCCATCTAGCATTTCCTCTACTTCAGCATCTATCCTTGCATCAGCCTGTGGTCTTTCCTTTCCTGCAGTTCCTCTGCAATTCACTGCCACATCTCCTGGCTCTCCATGCCTTGATCTCTTTGCTTCCTCGTAGTAAATTTTTACCATTCCTATGTACTCCTTATAGCATTCCTTGACTGCCTCTTGATCCTTATCTGTAAGAACACGTTTTCCTTTTTTGAAACAACATTCTTCCACCGAGACTTCTTCCGTTCCCAGTAGGTATTCCTTGGTGTCTTTTCCCTTCTAAGGTCTCTTGATCTTCTTGACCAAAATTGAATCAAACTCTTGCAATCTTGCAACCTTTGGCTCTTGATTGGTTTTTCCCAGGTTTTGAACCTTTGGCTCTGATACCACTGTAAAATCGTTGCACGCACAGGTCTTGGCACAATCAACAAGCACAAGATTGACAAGAATTGATTCATTATTTACTAACAACATAATCTGTTATATTGTTGTATGAGACACACTTTGAAACATTACATGTATGTACATATATATAGGTTTCCAACCGGTGCTTTGGAACCATTGTGTCCATTCGGTTTAGTAACCGAAAATAACTACCAACTAATAACTAACTATAACCGCCATAACTACCAAACGGTTATTAACTAATCAACTAACAGGTTTAGCCCTTTGGCTTTTATTTGCTATACTAATAAGACTTATACAATTAATAGTGCAACATTTCCCCCCTAATTGTCTAAGTCTTGTTCTTCGAGTCTTTATACTCTTCTCTGCGTCTTCGTTGGTGTTGTTGTCGTTTGTTTTTGTGTCGACTTCAAAAACGCTCTCCAGGAACAAGTTCTTGTTCTCCTCTTGTTCTCTCCTGGTTATCTTGCAAACCGTATCCACAACAACCTATTCACTCTCACGCGTACCAAGCGTGTTTCTTCCCTTTGTGTCGTTCCTCCACAGAAATTCCTAGAATTTCTTCTCTTGTTCTTATTGCCTTCCATTTTGACATCATCTCTTGCAGTCCTGCTTTTCTTCCTTGGAGTTCCATCTAGCATTTCCTCTATTTCAACACTCATCTTTGCAAAAGCCTGTGGTTCCTTTATCCAAGCAGTCCCACTGCTATTCCCGGCCACATCTTCTCCTGGCCTTCCCTGCTTCGATCTTTGTGTTCCCTCATAGTATATCTTCACCATTCCTATGTACTCCTTGTAGCATTCCTTGACTGCCTCTTGATCTCCTTGTGCCGATCCTAATAAGTGTGCAACTTTGTTCCATTTGTTGAACCAACAATCCTTGGTGTCCTTTAATCTTTCTGATCAAAGTTGAATCGAACTTCTTGTAATCTTGCAACCTTTGGCTCTTGATTGGTTTTTCCCAGGTTTTGAACCTTTGGCTCTGATACCACTGTAGAATCGTTGCACGCACAGGTCTTGGCACAATCAACAAGCACAAGATTGACAAGAATTGATTCATTATTTACTAACAATATAATCTGTTACCTTGTTGTATGAGACACACTTTGACCGTTTACATATGACTCCTATTTATAGAGTACGAAAGGGTGTGTCCCTTTGACTTGTGTCTATTCGGTTGTAACCGACAATAACTACCTTTCTAACTAACATAACCGAATAACTAACTAACTACCATAACTAACTTAACCGCTATTCGGTTACTAACTATCTAACGAAGGAATATCTACCCTCATGTTAGCACCACGTTGGGAACGATTGTGTCTTCGATCATTATGCCGATAATGAGCTTCTTCATCACTAGATTCTGAGTTACCATTAACATGGAAGGGGTTAAATTCTTCATCTTCAGAATCTTCATTTTCTGGCTCATTGTGGTTTTGCCTAGGCGCCTCCACGCGCTCGAGACGCAACTGGAGTTGTTGCACAAGCTGTCTCAACTCATTCACCTCAATGTCTCGCGGGTCAGGTTCTTGATGCAACTGGTTGACGTTACGGGTACGGCGTCGGCCAACCATTCTCAACCTCGCCGGTTAACAGAGATGAGCACAAGGAGTTAGCAAACACAACAATTAAACACACTTGGAGGAACAAAACATTCAACTTTCAAATGACAAACGTTATTGTTTATTATCTTTCTCTTTTTGATGTCCATACAATGGTATACTTGGCCCCCTTATATAGGCACAATAGCATTCATTACAAGTGCTTATTCATCTACCCATTCTATAGTTATTATTGAAACACCCAATCTTTATTAAAACAAGAAAATGATCAGGTTGTCAAATTAAATGACAGCAAACAAAAAGGTCCCAAAAGATGCTCTTGTCTGACCAAATTCTACCAAAGACCAGACCTGCTGCTGAATATGTTGACACCAACTGTGTCACGGTTCCACTACAACACTTGTAAAAAAAGATTAGTTGATTTCATTCTAGATGACATCCTAAATGATGTTTCACAACGTGAAGAAACCTTGCACGCAACAACTTCAGTTGAAAGGAACAGAAAAGGAGTCTA
>BQNB010118556.1:0-20970 GCA_026074375.1 Tanacetum coccineum | reverse complement strand
CTTAGTTAAAGGTGAATAGTTGGAATTTACCTAAGTAGTATTTTTATTATATATTTTATAGGTACGTAAAACTACGAATCAGGAGTCTTCTCTCCTTTAAAAGGTGCTATGTTGATGATATGAAGACCTTTGGTTTTTGTGAAAATTTCTTCTTTCGAAAGAATGGTTGTTTTGAAATTAAGGTCTTCGGTTATATAAGTTTGAAGGTCTCATATTTGGTGTGGGTAAAATAGGTTTAGGGTTAACTCGAGGTTGTGTGTATCCAAGGCCATTGTGTGAGCCAGAGTGATATCCTTGATGTTGGGAATTAAACTCATTAGACTTAGTACTGCCAAGTCAAAGTGTTAGTACTGCTTAAGTCATAACTGGCAGTATAAACCAGTTAGTACTGCTAGAAGAATGTTAGTACTACTAGGTAGAAGTTAGTACTGCTAGTACTAACTTAACATTGCTGAAGGAATTTATACTGCTGATAAAGTTTGAAGACTGCATGAAGATAAAGACGTGTGAAGAGATGTAAAGATGTGTTAAAAGATATGTATGGACTTATAATGTGTATATCTTATATAATTAGAAGATATGTTGATATCTTTTAGAAGTTTAGAAGATTTGTACTTATCTTGTAAAGGACTCCTTGGTGTTTAAAAGGAGATCCTAGGTTATGGTTTTATATATCAGTTTCTCATATTTCTCTTAGCTTCAAGGTTGTAAACCCTAACACTATCAAAGAATGTTCATATTAATATATTAAAGCTTATTGTTTTGTTTATATTTTCTGTTTTGTCAAACATACATTACTGTTCCATTGGTTATAATTCTTAGTGGTATAAACTAAATTCCGCATAGTTTATATCATTCACTCAAAGTTTCATTGTTAGTACTTTTGGATTTATCCAAGGATACTAAACCTTACATCAAGCTAAGGAGTTAAAGATCTATTCATTGGGATCAACAAATACCTGTATCTGGATTGGGGTTGAGCATGTTAGAAACGAAGCCAGATGCCACAGAAGAACTTTACTGTTGATCTTCAGGATTGACCAGAGTTATGATCACATGTGTATCTTCTATTACTTGAGTAGTTTGAACATTAGTCTGTTGAGCATCTTTCATTTCAATATCTCGTCCTTCTAGATTGACGTTTACGTCCCTGTATAATTCATTCGCTTCGTCTTCATCATTTGTCTCTTTTTCATCTAACTCTTCTTCCTCAATATTCGCACCTTGAATTTCTTCATCACTTTCTTCTTCATTATGTCTTACTTCTTAATCTTGAGTTGAGAGCTTGGGATGAACAAAGTCATCACCATCGTTGTCTGAATTAATCAACTGATTAACATCATCTTGATCTTCATCATCTTGACCATCATCTTCTTGATAATTATCATCTTGATTATCAGTATCATCATTATCATCATCATCATTGTCTTCATCATCATCATTGTCATCATCATCATCATTCAAGCCTACTTCATCATCATCATTCAAGCCTACTTCATCATCATCCTCTTCGTCACTGGACTTCCAAGAGATTTGCTCATCGTCAGATCCATATGTTGGTACATCGGGAACCCCTAGTTTACTACCAGTTCCTTCATCTGCACCTGAGCCACTGGCGTGAGAGCTGTGAGTTTCTATCAGACTTCTTTTTGTGGCTAGCTTCATTTGTTCAGCTTCTGTTAAAGCAACTTCAAATAGCACTGTTAGACCTTTAGCTTTAGATTTCTTTGTTGGTTGCATCTTCTTGGCAGGTTTAGGTGCCTTTGCCAAAGTCTTGAGTCTTTTGCCTTTAGTAGTTTTAGCAGTCTTCTTTTTGGGAGATGTTTCAGAATCAGCTATATTTTTAACATATTTGGGTTTTGGAATCTTCTCACCAGTAGCATAAGCAAGATAAGTCTTGTAGGCTTCTGACTCCAACATGGCTTGGTTAGTCAAGTGTTGAGGGAGAATAGTGTCGTATACCTGTGTGTCTTGATGTTTAGAAATGACTATTATTGTGGTGAACATGAAATCATCCCCGGCATAGTGCTAAAACATCTTGTTTATCCTTGGTATTGCCTGATCCTTTGCCATGAAGTAGTCTATAATGACTTTGGTGAAACGTAGATAATACATGTCATTGTTCTTCTTAGAATTATTATTCTCCACTTGATACACCAAATCTTCCTACAACAAGTAGACATAATCAACAGTCTTGTTATGATACATTCCCCAAAGAATTTGAGTACATGACAAACAAAGACTTTCTAGAGTAGTAGTTTTTCCACTTAGACACTTGTTGATTATGGCAGCAAACGATCTCCATGGTTGATGCATGTGATTGACGTTGACATCGAATAGAAACTTGATCTCACTAGTGTGTCCAAGGTCTCTAACAAAAGATAGAATCTCCTCTTCAAGTGGGGGTTCTTCAAATATCTGACTAGGGAGTTTAGGGTAAATCTTGAGCATATCTTTAAAGTTGTCTACATTTATAGTGTGACTTTTTTCCATTCAACTTGAAACGAAGTGAAGAATGACGTCTGGAGACAGTGACCCAGAACTCTTACATGTGTATTTCTAGTACATCAGCAGTGATCTCAAATGCTTTGTAGAATGGAGTGAGTTTAAGAGCATCTAATACCACTTGAAGAGTAGGTTCCTTGGATTTAAGATTTGAGCTTAGTCGGAGAGTACTTTTCCTATCTTGAGACGGTTAGCAGGGGCGACTAATTCATCATCCAATGCCTTTTGTTGAGCTCTTGTGTTATCCATGATTCTACTAAGAAGGGATCAATACAGTTTATGTTTGTACAATATACTATAGAGACCTTTCAATTGAGCACTTTGAGTTGATTCATGATGCGAATTTTTTTTAAGGATAAGGCACTCTAAGACTTTTAGCACCGTTTAAGATATATTTCTTTAAATGACAACTTAGATTGACAAAATTGTTTAAGGATTTAAGGAAACTTGTTTGATTATTTAGGAATCGTGTTCTTTCTAACTAGTTAGAGAATTTTGATATCCTAAGCCTAATTTTAGTTAACCTTGTTTTACCTCACAATTAAGCCAGTTTAACTTGATTAGAGAAAATAATTAACCAATTTTAATTAATTTCCTTAAACAGGTTTTAAATTGCCTTCTAGTTGGAAAATTAATCTTAAGTGTTTTTGGTCTTGCAATAAACCGCCTTCTAATGAACACTAATAGATTGGTTCCTAAAGAAAAGAAACAGTTGTGTGGTTCCTTAAGAAAAACTAGTTGTTCGGTTCCTTAGGATAAACTAGTTGCTTGGTTCCTAAAGCGAGCTAGTTGTTCGATTCCTTATTTAGACTAGTTGTTCGGTTCCCAAAGGACATTCAGTTGTTTGGTTCCTTGAGACCCGTGAGTTGTTCGGTTCCTAAATCATACAAACTTTTTGGTTCCTTAAGTCATACTTAGTTGTTCGGTTCCTAAAGCATACAAGTTGTTCGGTTTCTTAAGTCATACTTAGTTGTTCGGTTCCTAAAGCATACAAGTTGTTTGGTTCCTTAAGTCATACTTAGTTGTTCGGTTCCTAAGCTAGACTTAATTGTTCGGTTCCTGAAGAGAAAAATTGTTTGGTTCTTCAATGGAACGAGTTGTTTGGTTCACCTTTTAATTTTTTATAAACGTAACATTTCAAGCATTCTAACTTGAAACTTTATCATTCTTATCATAAGAACAACGCTTAGGGACACGAAAGCAATCAGGAATCCACATAATCATCAAGTGTATACACAAAACAAGCACATTTAACCATTAATGCACATATATCCCAACGACTACAAGTAATGGTGAGATTAGAACATTTAAACACATTCAAGATAGTGGAATTTAGCTCCTAAACACAAAACTCATAATCTTTTTACACAGTTTCACATAAACCCAAATTTTCGATCAATAGATTGATCACATTTCATTCATACGTTAAACATACATAAAACTGAGTTAAACTAGTACATTACACACCTAAAACTACAAAACCCTTCAACTAATTTGGTGTTTTAACAAAGTTATTTTTCAAGAACCCTAATTTTGAGAATTAGAGATTTCGATATCAATTATGGATGAAAATTCAATTCGTTTAAGAAGTAGGTAGCTTAGGTGATGTAGAACATTTTATATGTTGTACCTTAGAGATGAAAACGACTAGAGAAGAAGATTAAGGTATGGCGATTTTGAGGGAGGGAGAAAATTTTCTTAAGTGTGTGTTTTGAGTGAGGGTGACGGATGGGGGGTGTGTGTTAATAAACAAGTTACGTTTTTGACACATTCACCCCCTAAAGTTTCAATACCCTTTAAATTTTTTCATAAATAAGTTTTATTAGGCAATAAAGGATTAACAATATCACAAATAGTCCCTAATGTTTTTACCTAGCATTCCTAAAAACTTAAACTTGCACACTTACTCCCTAAAGGCATTAACACATAACATATAAGGCACACATAAGCTAAACTTAATTAACTTTCCTTAAAGAATGATATTCCATTATTGTTTAAAACCTTTTTCCCTTTAAACACATTTTTATTATGAAGAAGATATTTGACATTTTCTCCCCTTCAAACAATGACCCATTTTCTATTTAAAGAGAAGTAGTCATTGTTTGAGTGGTCAAATGTCTCTGAAAAGCATTTTCTGATGAAGCAATGTTTTATCTTGAAAAACAAACACCAAAGCAAATAAGATTTCTCTTATATTTACTCCTAAGCGCACTGACACGTACACTTATGGAAACATAAAAAACACGGGCTGTGATGCAAAGTAATCGCAAGCCTTTGTATGGTCATTAAGTAGACCATGCCCGAGAATAAATTCCCGTTGAGAGGACAAGTTTTCTTTTTGAAATACTTGCCTTTAAAATGATGACCGGGTTGCTATCTCAAATAGTAGCAACATTAGCATGTTTTGAAAACATTTGGAACTTCTGCTCGAACTTCATTTACAGCCTCGTATCATTATTGAATGACATTTCTAAGACCGTAAATGTTATTGATTTTCAGAAGGCATGCCATTATTACCTCTTTTTGTATTTTTCTCATTTTTTAATTTTTAATTTTGTTTTTATAAAAGTTTTTATAAAATGAAAAATCTTTTTAGTTTTTATGGTGTGTAATATATATATACATATTATACAGGATATTTGAATAGGTACCACCACTATTCTTCAGCTTCATCTGCCAATTGTTTTAGAGTATCCGGCGTAAAACTTCGCATTCCTAGCTTGTTGATAAAAAATTCAATTCTTTCTTTGCATATGGCTTTAGTGAAGATGTCCACTAGTTGATACTCCGTGTTGACAAAGTAAAGCTCTACTACTCCATTCTCAACTTGCTCTTTTGTGAAGTGGAATCTGATGTCTATATGCTTTGATCGAGAATGTTGAACGCTGTTGCAGCATAAGGCAATAACGCTTTTGTTATCACAGTACATTAGAATTTTATTGAATCCAAGGCCATAGTCGGTAAGTTGTGATCTCATCCAAATGATTTGAGCATAACAGCCAGACATAGCAATATATTTAGCTTCCGTACTGGATATCGCAACACTTTTTTACCTTTTTAATGACCAGCTAACAAGTCTGTCTCCCAATAATTGCATACATCCAGAAGTACTTCGTCTAGTATCTTGGCAACCCGCGTGATCAACGTCTGCATAAGCTGTTAGAGCAATAAAAGAATCCTTTGGATACCAGAGTCCCCGATTTACGATTCCTCTTAGGTATTTAAAGATTCTTTTTACAGCATGGAGGTGATTTTCGGTAGGCTTTGCCTGATACCGAACACACATACATACAGCAAATGTTAGATCTGGTCTACTGGCTGTAAGATACATAAGGGTGCCAATCATTCTACGATAGTGTGTAGGATATAAAGCTTTCCCTTATGTATCTTCATCCAGTTTGGATTTCTCCACATTGGGAGTATCCACGGGGTCACTAGATTCCATACCATATTTTTTCAAAGATTCGAGAGCATATTTAGAATGGTTTATAAAGATGCCTCTAGGACTTTGTGAAATCTGTAGTCCTAAGAAAAATGATATTTTACCCATCATCGACATCTTAAAGTGAGAACACATTATTTTGGAAAATTGGTCACATAATTTAGGTGTAGTAGACGCAAAGATTATATCATTGATATGTGTTTAATCACATATAATTTTTCCATAATAAAATGAGCTTAAAAGACCAAAAATACATAAAAATTGCATTGTATATGTATGTTTTGTGATTTATGTTTTGCTGGTAACGGATATATCAAAAATGGACAAAAACAATGCTAAATCGGACAAAACCAAGCATGGGATTGGAAGAGTGCAAGAAATTGAAGCCGAAGGCATATACATCTTTAAATGGGCCAACCTGTACCCATTTAATGGGCTGGGTCAGCCCATTAAGAGTTGTACTATTAAACCTAAAAGCCTAAGCCTTTATAACGTATCTTAAGTCCAAATCCATTAATCCATATCCAAGCCCAAGTCAAAGCCCACTTATAAACACTGGTCAATGATATAAACACGGGTCAACAAAAAAATCATTATTTATCTCTCCTATTTCCCTCCCATTCTCGTTCTTACCCTGCAACTAATTACCAAGGTAAACTCTACACACCCGCACACCCTTTGCTTCTAGAAGACATTCTAACACGCCTGACATCAACTTGACACGTTGGCAATCCTATGCTCTTCTATTGGTCGATTTGACGTGGAGGAGGATCAATGGCTAAGATGGATGGATTCAAAGTTTGTTGAAATCTAGGGCCAAGATTGAAGGATTAGGGACGCTCCTAAGAGCCTAGAAGCTTCCCTTGCCAACTATAAATAGAAGGCAAATCACACATAGATAATCATCTAGAGTATGAGTAGTGTAGGATAAGGGTAGTGTAGCTTAAACTCTCCAACTTATTTTATGCTTATTGTAATTCTCTTTTAATTAATAAAAGTAATTTTTAGTTTAAATCATTTGACCTCTTTAAATTCAGCTTTTACTTATGCAATTTACTTAAATGTCTTAATAAGCTAAAATGTGTACTCAAACCCTCTTTCAGCTTAAATAAGCTCCTAAAAGCTTATTTGAGCTTGTTTGTTACTTTCAAGTCAATTGGTCAAGAATTGTGGACTTTAGCTTAATGGGTGATAAGCCAAATATGGATGGGCTTATTGGACTTTTACCAACTTGTTTTTAACAAGCTGGAGCTTGTAGAATAGCTCTAAGAGCATAATTAGTCCTTGTTTAAGCAAAGGACAATGGTATGTTTACTTTTACTTTTTAGCTTAATTTTCTATCCAACTTATTAATCTGCTTATTCTGTGCTTAATATTGCTTAATATTGCTTAATCATGCTTAGTTTGCCTAATAATAGCTTATTATGTTCAGTTATTAACTTAGAAGTAGATTTTAATAAAGATATGGCCATTTAGATATTATTAATGTTCTATTATTGTTAATACTGCTTAGTATTCTAGCTTATTATTCAGAGCTTATTCTTAGTAGGATTTTGCTTATTTGTCTTAAATTGTCTTAGTTCTCAATCTGTTTTAGTAATTTGTAGCTTTTTAAGGGCTGTCTTAGCTTAAAATTGGTTTTTATAGATTTAAAGGGGTGTTTGGCACAAGCAGTCTTAACAATAGTTAAGACTGCTAGGGTCATTTTTGGTCATTAAGTTTGGTTTAATAAGCTCAAATTTAGTCTTAAATATAGTTTTCATAAGCTTAAATATGGTTTTGTTAAGTTTTTATAGCTTGTTTACCAATAGTGCAAGTCTGCTAGTTTAATGAGGTATCAAACTGCTTATTTGTGAAAGTATGCTTAAGATATGTCTTAGTGATCATTGTGAGTTCTATAAGCATCAATTTGAATCTGATTTGGAGTCATTTCGCTAAGTAAAGCTTTTGAAGTCTATTGTTCTAAAAAACGGTCAAGTAGGGTGAAGGTTTTTAAGCTTGTTCTTTAGGGCCTTATATTGCAGATCAGATATTGGTTAGATTCTAGCTTTTCTTTGTTTAATTTTGATTTAATTTAGCTTATTAGGGTCTGACTTTCATTTGTTTAAAGTTTTTAGTGTGTCATAGTTGTTTTTGAATCTTAAATTAGTTGCAAAAAGCCATAAAGTCAAATAGAAAGTCATGTATGCAATTACTTTTAAATGGGATTTGTAGCTTATTTATGGGTCTTAATTGCTGGAGTCTAGTTTAGATTTGCTTATTGAGTCTTGATTTTCATCTGTTTTAAGATTTGAGTTTCACATTTTGCTTATAGAGTCTTAGAATTAAGCTACAAATCTCTCATTCTTTTCAAAAAGCCAAAAATATATTGTTTAGTCTGTCTTATTCATATTCCTTTTCTAGTTTGTTTGTTTAGCTTTTGGTCTAAATTTTAGCTTAATTGTGCTCTTTAAATGTTAGTCTTAATCTATTTCTAGTTTTTATCTTTTTCTCTTAGCTTAATTACCTTAAATCTTAGCTTAAAGTTTATCAAAAGCCCTTTTGGATTCTGTCTTAATCTGTTGTCTTAATGTCATTTGGTAGCTTATTTTGGTTGCTTATTTTCAGTCCTAGGTGCTTATTAGGTATAGGGGTAGATCTGTCTTAAGCTTATTTGTCTTTTCTTTTGCTTATTGTGTCCTAAATAAGCCAAAGAGTTTTGATCTTAAGCTTATCAAGTTTTAAGCTAAACTGTCACCTGTTCATAGCTTTTTCTAGCTTATTTTTCAAGTTTTGCCAAAAATTTCTTTTATTAAAGTTGCTTATTTTTGTCTTATTTTTAGCTTTTTCAAAAAGAAAATAAAAAACTGTTTTACCAAAAAAGTAGGTCACAGGACTCGAACTTGTGACTTCCCTCTCAACACACCAATGCCTTAACCAGTCGCCCTAGGGTCTTTTTCATTTATAGGTTTGTCACATTTAATATTAATACTTAGTTTAGGAATTAGCTTATTTGACTTATTTTAATTTATAACAGCTTATAGAGTAGAGCTTATGGACTCGTTTTTCTTTATAAACCTTAAGGTTAGTGTCTAGTACTTTTATAATTCTTCTCAAAAATTTAGGATTAAGTTTAGTAATCTTAATTCAATTTTTAGTATTATTAGTTTAAGAAAATAGTTTAATTAGATTAAAAAGTCAAAAAAATATTGGGAGAATTACATACATCCCTATAAAAAGACTACTAATTACATATTTCCCCACTCAGTTTATAATTACAAAAATACCCACTTTAAAACGTTTAATTCTCATATATGCCCATATTATCTATTTTAATAAAAAGATTTTTAATACACTGTTAATTCACGTTTTACAAGCTCTCATTTCTTCAAATTTTTTCCACTCCCAGATAAACAAGACATTTAAATGAAACTCAAACTAAACACCTCATAGATTCTCATTTAAACAACTTCAAATCTACGAAGTCATATTTAAAAATCCTAAAACTATTTCCTTTGAAAAACCTTTAGAAAAGTATCCTCTTTGTTTTTAATTTTCAATTCATTCGGTGGTTTCCTTTATCAAGTATTCCAAAAAAACCAAACATATATTCTCACCTAAACTTACAACTATTCAGTTATTTCTATGATCTTAATTTACATTGTCTAATATAACATTAATAACACTATGAATAATAGTTGCATCGTCAGTATCAAGGATTAGTGTATATAGGCACAATCAGTGTTTTTGTCGCCTAGATGAAAATTTTTATACGGGTATAATCGTCTTAGAATAAAGTTTATATGAATTGGGTATATTTGTAATTATGAAGTTTAAGTGGGGAAATATGTAATTAGTAGTCTTGTTATGGGGATGTATGTAATTCTCCCAAAAATATTTTTCTATCTTTTAAAAATTTCTTTAAGTCATTTAGTTTAAGAAATTTGCATTTTGAGATTTTAGAGTTTCATTTTGTCTTATTTGGTTATTTAGTTTGTTTTAATTGGCTTTAATTGTGTTTTTTTAAATGTCGTTAAAAATTGCCTTTGTTTTTTGTTTTAGTTTAGCGTGCCTTTATTTGCTTTCCCCTTTGCGTTATGAGATTTAGAAACCAAATCCATATCTTATAATGATAATCAAGCTCGATTTGCGACATTAGCGTGAATTTCCATTCACCTCTCACCGAGGAGAACGATACCCGTGTTGATTACTTATTATTCTTTCCTAAGAATAATTTGTATGATACTTAGCTTACGTATATGTATTATATATTTTATTATATATATCATATATATTTGAGGGTTATTTGTTTGATACGTATGAAATATATAAAATATATATATATATATATATATATATATATATATTATGAAGAGGGGTTTTTGAATGAACATCAAAATGGCGCTGCTGCCGGGGAGAGGTGTAGCGATTTTTGCGAGATTGTTTGTATTCGATCCTTGAAGATCCTTTCCCCGTGAAAGTTTTCATTTTATATAAAAATACAAAAATATTTTACACTTCTATTCTGATTTTTTTTATTTTAATATTAAAAATAACCGTTTGTTAATTATCGTTTCGGCTCATCTTTAGTCAACAAACTACAAGGGAGGTATAAGGAGGGTCGATCCAATGAACTTTGACCAGAAAGGAGAAGCTTTTTTAAAAGCTTCGCGCTTACCCGCTCCTCCTCTTCTTTGTGAGCATTCGAGCCTTGAAGATCTTTTCCCCGTGAAAGTTTTCGTTTTATTTTATATAAAAATACAAAAATATTTTACACTTCTATTCTTATTTTCTTTTATTTTAATATTGAAAATAACTGTTTGTTAATTGTCGTTTCGGCTCATCTTTAGTTAACAAACTATAAGAGAGGTATAAGGAGGGTCGATCCTACGAACTTCGATCCGAAAGGAGAAGGTTTTTAAAAGCTTCGCGCTTACCCGCTCCTCCGCTTCTTTGTGCGTTTTCTAAAGAGCTACCGTGCACTTTTAACTTTCGGTTACCAAAAATATTTTTCTTTCTTATTTTAATTATTTCTTTTCCTTATGTATTATTTGAAAAATCTATAAATATTCTTCTTTATCCTCTTATTCGTTTAATTCTTATTCTCTTTACCTTCTTATCTGATAATTCTTCAACATGTCTTGGTTTTCAAGATGCTCGTGGTGTGGAGGTCCGTTCAATGGTGTAAATTGTCTGCGTTGTACCAATGTGAGTTTTGGAGACGAGTTTGTCCGTAACCCCGATCCCATTTAAATGATGAAACACCCGATTTTTCCTACCCACCTCCACAACCTCAAACATCTTCGATCAACCAATTTCATTGTTTTCATTGTAAAGATCCGATAGACGATGGTGTACGTTGTCAAAGGTGTACTTGCAAGTGGTGTCGATATGGTCTTAGAGAAGGATATTGATGGGTTTGCCCTTCAAGAGATGAAAATTCATCCATTGATTTTCCTAATCCAAACTCTTTAAATGATCCTCCAAACATTTTCACCCACCCTCCATAACCCCAGTACGAGACATACTCATGCGAGTTATGTGGAAACGATTCTCATTATGGTTATGATTGTCCACCACGGTTCCTGTTTGTCTATGAGCAAGAACCGAGATACAATCAAAACTTTGGTAATAATTATTATCCACAAAATTCATCGAGTTTTCCACAACAATATCTTAATTGTGAAAAATGTGGGGGTCCTCATGAAGATTATCAATGTCAGCCATGGCATCAAAATTACTCTAAGCTTAATCCTTGCTATGATTTTAACCCTTCCGGTTTTAATCAACCCCCGCAGTATTCCATCGATCATCAGCCTCAGATTATTCAAAAAGATCAGGAGTGGATAAGTAAATTAAATAATGAATTTATTAAAAGTGTACGATCTATGTTTGAGGAGTTTCGTGAACGACTGCAGGCTTCTAAAATTAGTACTCATACTCTCGAGCCTTCACGACGTTTCAATTCTTTTTATGATGATGATGATTATGAGGAGAGTACTATTCCTTCGAATGAAATTATTTCTCAAATACTTCCGTCTATTGCAATCACACTGTTTTACCGACTTTGGAGCCCGAGGACTCTCTCATCATGGGGGATGAGAATCTTGGCACTATTCCTGAAAAGGAATCGGACGAAGTAATAAAGTCTAGTGTTGAGGACCTTGTTCCAATCCCAAGTAAGTCCGAGGATACATCCGAGAGTGATAGTGATTGTGATTTACCTTCGTGTGATGATTTCTCTCCCATTAACGTTTCTGAGGAAAAATCTGTGACTTTCTCTAACCCTTTTTTCGATTCAAATGATGATTTTACCTCTAGTGATGACGAGTCACTATCTGATGAGGACGTTCCAGAAGATAATGTTAAAATTTACTCGAACCCTCTTTTCGAATTCAATGACGAATATATCTCTAGTGACGTAAATCCTCTTTTTTATGAGGTGTTAGAGAACATCGAGAGTAAGGACTCTTATGTTTCTAACCTTGATGAGCCAGCTTTGTTAGTCACACCTCTTTCTGATGCTAATGAGGATGAGTGTTTCGACCTAGGAGGCGAAATTGATGAGATTGATACTTTTCTAGATATGGATATTTCTACGGATATTAAGAACGGTTATCATGATTTGGAGGGAGATATAATCTATCTTGAGAGTCTGCTTATAAATGACACTATCCCTAATCTCCCTCCTAAGGTGTTTTTAGATAATGACCCTAATCTCCCTCCTAAGGTGTTTATGAATGTCCGATGGAAGTTTTCTCTTCCACGTGTTTCGTCCCTAATATCACGATGATATGGGGAGAGTCAAGCTAGAGACTCGTACAAAAATAAGCGCTTCGTGGGTGGCAGCCCTTGCTTATCCTTAGTAGTAGTATATTAGTATAATATTTATTAATAAGTGTGATGTGAGGAGGCTCGCCTCTTCCTTTCTCGTGTTTCGTGTTTTATGTTTTATGTCCAGGATTGTCCGGATTATGAAGACTCTCATGCTTGTGGTTTTGTCCACCGTTCACTCGATCTTCAATCCTTCACATGCTTATATATAGGAATCCGATATCCTAGATCTTATTGATTAACGTTTATCTATTAGCATAATTAATAATCGACTTTAGATTTGCGTAGAGACCCCTTAATATTTGGATTATGCCTTAAAATTAGTATGGGGGTAACAGTCTCACATTGAGGACAATGTGTAGTTCTAGTATGGGGGGATCTTTTAATTTTATCTTACTTACATTTGCCTTGTCTTCACGTAACCTCGTTTTACCACCAAAAATAGTAAAAATATGTGATTTTATGCCAAATTTAAAAAAAATTCAAAAATAGAATAAGTGTTTTGACACGTAGTTTTGTCTTTTTAAGCATAAATTTTAACTTGATCGAGCATGTTGCGCTATAACTTGCCCCTTAACTTATATAAATTTAAGCTTTCGCGAGTATTTTATACAAGAAGCTTTAAAACGTGAATTCTAGCTAGAAAAAAAGCCAAGAGTTTGCAAGTTTCCATGATAGACTTTAAATATGCAAAGCTTGTTCACAGAGCGTGGAGACGACGTCGCAAGCATAAAGCGACGCCTTCGTGATCTATCTAGTGACGACGTCAGAGATCTAGCGACGGCGTCAGGACCTGGCTGACTTAAAGACGATCTAGAATCATCCACATAGCGACGGCATCAGGACTTCAACGCGACACCGTCGCAGCGATATCTCTATATATATACAAAACCGATTTTACGGTTTTAAGTGTGTAACTTTGTATAACTTTTGGGAGACGAACCCTAATCTTTGTAGCAGCTTTAAAGGTCATTTTTAGTGCCTCAAAACCTTATTGTAACTACCTTTTATCCATTTTTTAATCGAGTAAGAGTGTTATTCATTAATCGTTCAATATGTCTATGTGTTGTGTGATTAATCTATGTTCTTGCTTTATCCATAACATGCTAGGCTAAACCCTCCTTTGTATTTGCTTATGATTGCCTGAAAGTCAGATTGTAGATCTTATTACTGTTGCTTCTAGTTTATGTATGTGCGCATTAGGCTTTAGAAAACTAGCTTTTGTCTGTATCGCTGTTGACACGTCTAGGGAAACATGAGTAGTGTAGAAAGGATACCATCGGGTAACAGTCTTCATACTACCTTACCCCCTTATATGGTTGATCCCTCTTAAGATATTTCACACGCATTTAATATACTCTTAGGGGCCTTGTAATAGTCTTCATACTACCTTACTTGTGCGTTGCCTTAACGGAATATTAAATAGATGGCGGGTTCGTGTAATCCGTTCATGACCTAGGAAAACTTACACAAATCATCACAAGTGTGACAAACCAACAGGATTAGGAGAAGCAATCTGATAAGTAATGCATGATTAAGTAAACATATTTAATTATCATAAAGTTATCACCAGTATATTAGATATTAGTTTAGTTAATAGTTAAACAAACCAACCTCTCAAACCATAGATTTACTTGCTTTCTTATAAATATAAAAACACAAAAATAATCTTATTTTAACCCCTAGAATTCTGTTAGACCGTGATCAAGCCTTCCCAACCTATTCCCCTAGAGAACGATAATAACCCCCCAATCGTGCCTATGCTACTACTACAACGGTTAGGTACTCTGCCTAGGAAGTTGTAAAACTTTTTGTAGAAGTCCATTACGACTCTGCACATCATGAAGCATGTCAAAAAACTAGGAATATATCCAAACATGATGAGATTCCCTTAAACAGCATTTAAGTATGCGAAGTTTTTGACATCTGGGGTATTGAATTTACAGGAACATTCCCGAAATCTTATAAATTCAATTACATCTTAGTCGCTGTTGACTATGTTTCCAAATGGGCCGAAGCTCAGGCTTTACCAACTAACGATGCCTAAGTTGTTATTTCATTCCTGAAAAAACTATTTGCCATTTTGGTATGCCTAGAGCTCTCATAAGTGACCGAGGAACTCACTTTTGTAACAAAATAATGGAAAAAACCTTGAAAAGGTACGAAGTGAAGCACCGTGTCTCTACATCATATCATCCTCAAACAAGCAGATAAGTTGAAAATACAAATAGAGACCTTAAAATAATCCTTGAAAAAACAGTAAAAGATAATCCAGTTGTTTGGTCAAGAAAACTCGATGATGCTCTATAGGCTTTCAGAACCGCTTATAAAACGCCAACCGAAACCACACCTTATAAAATCTTATACGGTAAAAAATTCCATTTACCATTACTGGGCACTGAAAAAACTATAATCTTGGTCCCATCGCTGCTGGTGAGAAAAGAATGTTCTAGTTACACGAGTTAGACGAATTCTGACGTCAAGCATATGAAAACTCCCATCTATACAAGGCACGTACTAAAGTCTAATATGACAGGAAACTCAAGATGAGAAAAGAATTCAAACACGGAAACAAAGTGTTATAATTCCATTCTAAGTATAAATTCAAACAACCGAAACTCAGATCTCGATGGCTTAGACCATATGTGGTGAAACATCAATATCCATCCGGATATGTTGGACTATATGGTAAAGATAGCAAGACATGTATTGTTAACGGCCATCGCCTCAAACTCTACCATAAAGAAGATGAATGTAATGACCAAAGAGAAGAAATCACTCCCTTATATCCCAAAAACTAAACCTCCGAAGTACAAGTCTAGCTAATGACTCTCTTAAAAATTAAGCGCTTTTTGGGAGGCAACCCGTGCTTTAACTAAAGTGTGGAGGAGTCCCTCCTCCTCTAAAAAAACAAGAATATTTTATTTTTGTGTGTTTTGTTTATTTTTGCTGGTAATATATCCTAGAACCGGAAAATTACCGCGCTCGCTCATGGATAGTTCTCTCGCAACTATACCATATTATGCCCCGCGAAGTATCGTTTTCCTTTAATTTTACCTATTCTTTATATTTATCAGTTCTCACATTGAGGATAATGTTCAACTTAAGTGTGGAGGGGAAGTCAAATAGAAAAAATTAAATAATATATCCCTCCATGTTTGCCCTACAATCTTGCCACAATTCAACTGATATTTTTTGAAAAAATATATATATATTATATATATATATATATACACACACATATATATGTAATATATATGTTTTCTTCCAAAATTAAAAAATGTATACACTTAGCAAGGCAAATCCTACTTGGATTGGCATCATAATGAGCACAAAAGTCCACTAAACTATGAGGTATATTCTAGCCTTTGATGGATATCTTTTTTTGCACATTTGATGAGAGTGTCGATAATTTAGTAGCTTCAGAAATTATGTTTGATCATCATTTACTAGACCGCAGTGAGGTTAATTTATAGGCAATGTCGTAGGATAAGAGGTAAAATAAATCCCTAAGTAATCCCATTATCCACAACACTCGCTTTCAGTGCTAAAATACCCCAAGTATCTCAAGAACTATGTGCTCAATATCTCAGCTCTGTGCCAACCTTAAGTTATCGTTGTTATTTGGTATTATAAAAAAAAGAAGGAAAAAAGTTATAAAGTTGTTACAAGGCTCTGGCTTAGCACATGAAAACACATTACCCCATACTCACCCACATCATTATCACGTTTTACCTCTTTGAGATTTTGTCTAGGTTCTCACACAGTAACAGACATGTTTATGTGTCTTGTACATGCCTATGGTAGCTATCTATATTATATCAGTGCAAATTTGAGTGACTTCACAAATATAAACCCTATATGAGTAACATGAGTAAATTGAAAAACAAAACATTCCCTATGTGAGGTACTTGGTTATATGTCTATGCCTGAAACGTTATTAAAACTAGTAAACTCTTGTACAAAGATAATTTCTCCACATCCACAATAAATGAATCTTGTTTTCTCGCTTTGATTGCTTAAATGAAAGCAATAGCTAAGTGTGGAGGGATTTGATAACGCCTTAATTATACATACTTTAGGTGGTGTTATTTTGTAAATAATTCATCATTTCTCATGAACTTTTGATACTTAATAGCATGAAATATGTGCAAGTTCACTTGAAGACTGTCCAAGCTCAAAATGGTCGAATTACAAGTGTTTACACTCATTGGAAGCAACGTTAGAAGAAAAGAAATAATAAGTCCCAAAAATTAAAAAAGTGCACCGCACTTATATCTTTGTGCATCGTAATTATCAACGAAATAAATGAAGTCAGTTAATACACATTGTGCGATGGTTTTCCCAGAATGTGCCCCGCACTCGCTATATGCATTAATGAAGATTTAACCAACTTAGGCTGAAGTACGCCGCACATATTATTTTATGTGTCGCACTTCAGGCCTCGCCCAGCCTATGAATAGAGAAGATTTTCAAGCCATTTGAGATATCTCTACTACACACTTCTCAATACAAATCTCTCTCAAGTTCTTCACCAATCTCTGGGATTTAAGCATGAAATTACGGCAAAGCCAAAGACGGTTTTATAGTACTTGGCATAATAACGGGTTTAGTAAGATTAGATACTTGTAAATGGGTTGTGTTTATGCTCCATAGCCTATCCAGATCTCGTATGTTTCTTATCTATCTATTTCACTTTGTTAGTATGTACTTCGTAGCCATGAGAGGCTAAACCTCTTATGTCTACTCGGTGATGTTAATATAATAAATAAGTATATGGTATTATTATGATCTTGTTAATATTAAGCTTACTTTGCAAACCTATCGTATCTGATCTTGTCAATTTGTTTATCAACTTTGATTATATACGCATAATGGTATAGGTCGAAAGGCCCGTTGTGTTTAATATAGTTTTAAATATTTGTCTATGATCTTCATCATTTGGTTGGAGAAATTCGCTTACGTTAATTGGTAAACAAAATAGATTTGCTATTATAGAAACTTGATTATTTATGTAACACATTTAATTAAGTTAACTAATTTAAGTCTTAAGTTAAAACAAGTTAATTAGTGAAAACGTTTTTTGATGAAAAAACCTTTTTGTGAGTTAAGTCCTAAAATCAAAGATCGTAATCATTACCATTGCTTAGGAATTATATGAAACTATCCGAGTAGTCATACATCTTTATTATTGAATCCATCATTAATCTTATCTCATTTGGAAAAAGTTGTTATAATTTGTCTTAAAACTTGTGATTATACGAACATAACCAAATCCCTATAGATGACCTGGTCTTACCTAAAATATTATACTACATACGTGGGTTATACTTTACCCATGTGTTTCCATTTAATAAATGGTAATTCTAGTCTTATAAATTTAGAGCTTTTAAAACACATCAAGAAGTCACTACACTTAATTTTGTATTTAATCATTCATAAACGCATACTGTAAGATTATGATGATTCAATCCATGATTCCTTTCATTTATTCTTGCTATGTTGTTACCATGAGCGGGCTAAGCACTTCGAGTGCTGGCCTAGTTATGAATTTACTATTGTTATGTTGATTATTTCCTATTTAATTATCGCTTTATTAGATATCCTTTTAGTCTTTCATTGATCCTTGAGTTTTGGTAGTGTTGAGGGTGGTATAGATCCTGTTAGTTCTGTTATTAGGCGTACTAGTTGAACATGGGGTTAACAGGGTACTAGGGTAGGTTGGTATTTATCCCTAGTGTAGGAATTAACCAAATTACCGTCTCTATCGTATTAAACACATAAAAAAGCACATAAACTTTTTCAGAGAGGGTTTATAATCTATTTAGGTTATAGACATGTCTTTAGGATAGTAGAGGTTTAATCACTACAACTTGGATGCCATACCTTTGGGACTTGCAGGGGATTCGGGATTGTAAGAAGTATATGGCAGACCTCAAATGCCAATTTGGGTCTGTTGATATTAGAACCACTAATAAAATGATACTTAGACATTGCAATAACAGTAGGTTAGCACGTCTTTCTCCCTGATCACTTCTAGCTATTTACTTTTCACAATTTACTTTCCTGTTAAATTTCAAATCAATCCAAAACCACTTTCAAATTGTGACATAATCAAATTAAAACTAATTAATCTTAGCTCGTGGGACGACCTTGGATTTACCAAGTCCTGCACTACATACGATCGGGTTCTCTGCTAGTGCGTGTAGACATCGGTAGACGAGTTTTATATTATTTAAAACTGGTAAAATTAATATTAACAATTAATACGCATCAAGTTTTTGGTGCCGCTGCCCAGGAGCTATCATTAGTCTTTAATTTGTCAAACTTGTTCATCTTACTTTGCACTTTGCAAGTATGAGTGAAGCTAAAAACTCTGGGTCTACTGTCAACGAATATCTTACAAAAATCAGGGACAACAATGGGCCTGGAATTGTTAAACCATTATTCGAAGAAAACATAAAATTTGAATGAGTAAACGACACCATTCGTCCTTGTGGTTTGCGTTGACCGTAGCCTATCGTCCTTTGACCGAAAAAAGTGCACCGTTCGTCCTTAAGTGGGAAACATTTTCTGTCGTTGGTCCTCCTCTTAATGGATGTCAGTAACGCTAGTTAAGTACTCACAAGTCATACCCACGTGAGGGTATATTTGTCTTTTTACATCTACAATTAATAATTAAAAACCATGTGCTTTTATCGTTTCACCCTCATTATAATTTTTTCATTTTTCTCTCTCTAAAATGAAATAACCAAGACCCATCTTCATCTTCGTTAACTCTAATATTCTTCAATTCATTACGAGTAAAAAATTACAACACCAAAAAAAACTTCATTAACCACTACCTTTACCTTTTCTTTCAAGCACTTTCATAAAACCACACGAAACCGCTAACCCACCTTGATAAATCTGTCGACCACCACTGCTAACCATCACCACCACCATCTCTCCCAGCCACCGTCGACGACCCGCACCACCATCACCACTATAATCGAATTACATTAACCACCACCGTCGATATCAACCAGTCCCGCATGGTCTCACAATGTACTGGGAAATGGTTTTGATGTGTTTTTTTCAAGACTTGTTGAAAATTTGAGGGTTTTTTTAGATCTATTTAAGTTTTATAAGACCTTAAGGATTCTTCATGATCTATGTTGTAAAGCATTACAAGTAAAAATGGTTGTTATTTCTTTTAGATCTGGACTAGTGCAAGAGTTTTCGAATGATATTGAAGAATACCAAAAAGATGTCCTTTATAAAAAAAGTGTTCATTATTTTATTTTTATCAATTTTAGAACTGAATATTTCTTTGTATAACTTTCGGAATAGGTTTTATATAATTGTTTGTGTAAAATGGCCATATAGGACTCTGTTGGAATTGTGATGTACACTTATGATGAATATTGTTTATGAAAAATTACAGAGACAATAATTGCAATAAATAATATATAAAAAGGTAAAAAAAAGAAGAATGCATGAAGGGTTAATATTTAATTTGGGAATAGATACTTGAATTGTTGAAGATTGGTAAATTTTGATGTGTATGGATATTAATAAATTTGGGATGTATACTCAAAGAAAAATAATATAAATTGAATAAATTTGATGTGTTTGAATCTTAATAAATCTGGGGATGAATACTCAAAGGAAAATAAGTTCAGGTGTTTAAACTTTAAACATTAATATATTAAAGATTGTTTATTTGGTAGTGGTGGGTAAAATACCCTCATCTGCACATGTAAAATACCCTCATCTGCACATGTAAAAATGACAAAATGACCACTTTATCCTCATCTGCACATGTATAATGACGAAAATACCCTCATTTAAGATGATATAACGAAGGTTAGTGGGGCCTGTTAAATGGAGGGACCAACGACAAAAAATGTTTCCCACTTAAGGACGGACGGTGCACTTTTTTCGGTCAAAGGACGATAGGCTGCGGTCAACGCAAACCACAAGGACGAACGGTGTAGTTTACTCAATTTGAATTTTAGGGACAATGCATCGAAGAATTGCAAGAAAATATATTCTACGGAAAGGAGAACGAAGAACCTCATGAACACATCTCTAACATCATCGATACTATTGATCTATTCCATTTTCAAGGGGTAGCCAGGGACCAGGTCATGTTGATGGCTTTTCCATTTACCTTAAAAGGAAAAGCTAAACAGTGAATGAAATGATTATCCATGATTGAAAGTATA
>BQNB010118555.1:0-20970 GCA_026074375.1 Tanacetum coccineum | reverse complement strand
ACGTTAAAGTTGGAAAATTCCACTTTCCCGCCGATTTCGTAGTTGTCGATTTCGAAGCTGATCCCCGAGTACCTCTTATACTTGGAAGGTCATTTTTGAAAACCGGTCGTACCTTAATTGACGTTTACGAAGGAGAAATCACCCTCCGTGTTGATAACGAAGCCGTCACTTTCAATTTAGACCAAACCATGAAATATTCCTCTACGAATGACAAATCGGTAAACCGAATTGACATCATTGATGTTCTTAAATCTCATAAACATGCCATTGCTTGGAAAATAACCGATATCAAGGGTATCGACCCTCGTTTTTGTACTCATAAGATTTTGATGGAAGACGATTGTAAACCATCGGTGCAAAGTCAAAGACGGGTGAACCCGAAAATTCATGAAGTCATTAAGAAGGAGGTGATTAAACTTCTTGATGCCGGAATGATATACCCGATCTCCGACAGCCCGTGGGTTAGTCCAATCCATTGTGTTCCTAAAAAAGGAGGAATGACCGTCGTTGCAAATGAAGAGAATGAATTAATTCTGACACGTCTAGTTACCGGATGGAGAGTATGCTAGAACGTCTAGCCGGCAATGAATTCTATTGTTTCTTAGATGGTTTTTCAGGATATTTTCAGATTCCAATTGATCCTCATAATCAAGAAAAAATGACTTTTACGTGCCCGTACGGTACTTTTGCTTATCGCTGTATGCCATTTTTACTATGTAATGCTCCTAGAACCTTTCAACGTTGTATGATGGTGATTTTTCACGACATGATAGAAAAGACAATGGAGGTGTTTATGGATGATTTTTCTGTTTTTGGTGATAGTTTTGATTCATGTCTTTCTAATCTTGAACGAATGTTAAAAAGATGTGAAGACACAAATCTTGTCCTTAATTGGGAAAAATGTCATTTCATGTGTAAAGAGGGTATTGTTTTAGGTCATAAGATATCAAAGTCCGAAATTGAGGTCGACCGAGCAAAAATTGACATGATTGTTAAACTCCCTCATCCAACTACCGTCAAAGGAGTTAGAAGTTTTTTAGGTTATGACTTTTCCAAGATTTCTAGACCAATAACTCACCTTCTCGAAAAAGACACACCTTTTTGTATTTTCTGAAGATTGTATCCATGCTTTCGAAACCCTTAAGAAGAAGCTTACCGAAGCTCCGATCTTAGTTGTCCCGGATTGGAACCTACCATAGTAAGGGTTTTGTGTGTCGTCGAGCTAGGAAGAACACCAAACTAACATCAAGTGTAGAACAAGAATCGTCAAGCAAGGAGGATGTGTACAACCGAAACCTTAAGAGGGTTTCGGGTCGATTTGATTTGGAAGGAGTGAACCGAAAACCCTAAAAGGGTTTTTAGGGTTTCGGTTATGGTTTATGAGGAGGAACCGAAATCCCTTTCTAGGTGTTTAGGGTTTGTGATGAATGAATAATGAGGTTTAGGGTGAGGGTTTATATAGGCACCAAACCCTAAAGCTTTTGGAACATGATAAGTATATTTTCCATATCTATCACAAAATCTTTCTCCTCTCTTATTTTCTTTTCCAAAAATTGAACCAAACACCCTTCTAGAATCCCTATAGGGGGCGGCCAATCAAAGGGCACCCCTAGGGTTCGGGTTTTGTCCAATTTAGTCTCTTGGTTTATTATTTAAATATTCGTTACACTAGTTATACAAGTAACATTAAATAATGACTATTTAAATATTTATCGTGAAGCAAAACATACTCTAAGTGTTTAACGCGTGTGCCCCCAGTAGGCTCACGTATTTCTAACGTATAACTTGCGGAACCGACTAACATATTCCAACAAATACGACATCCCGACATTAACAAAATTAATCACATCTTAACCAATATCCGGAATACGTACTCCACAAGTCCAAGGCCTTCTACGAGCGACTCATGTCTCTAAACTAAACGATGGTTAATTCGGTCCCCTGAGTGAATACTTTTGCCCGTTCACACACCAAAATTTGGTCGCGAGCCTAACGTCATGAGAAGGTTTACACTTTATTTTCTAAGAAAAATCGTACATTCTTAATGGAAACGACGACGACGTGAAATATTTTAGTTATAGATCATTGTCGTCATAGCTTTGAGCCGTTGACATAGATACATACAGATATGGCCAATTTGACAAAGTAGAAACATAAAATATTCATTCACTAAATGAACTACAAACTCTTCGTCGCATAATAAGTGGCGACATGATTTTTAAAATAAGTGTTCACTTTGAATTTTAATTTTCAACCAATGAGAAGAGATTTTGGTGGGTGGAGATGATATTTGATTGATGAAAATTACGGTTAGTGAGATTTTTTATACAATTTGAAATGGGCATTTATTACAGGATTGAGTTAGTATAGGGGTGAGCATAACGGATCGTGGACCGGATCGAACCGAGAAATCGTTCCAAACCGGACCGGACCGAAGCTATTTCGGTCCGGTCCTCGGTCCACATTTTACCTCATGTTCGGTTCTCGGTTCGGTTCGGTCCGATCCAGTCTTACGTACAACCGATCATTTTGTCTTCTCGAACCGGACCGGACCGATCGATCCGTGGTCTCGGTCCGGTCCGGGTTTGACCCGATAAGTTATAATATATATACAACGTGAACATCGAGAAAATGAAGTTTACAACTTGAAAAATTCAAGACAAAGGACAGGGACGACTAATTCGAAGAAGAGAATGTTTTTTTTGGATATTAACTGTGTGGCTAAAACGTACCAACATGGACAATAACTACCAAAAAATACAACTTAACCGGTTAATGATATTCTCCGAAAGCTTAAAACTCGTTGTGGGACCTTTTTACTTTCGCTCAAGTTTTTCCTTAGGAAAAACTGTTGGAATTTTCTCAACCTGATGGCTCCAAATTTCAAAGTAAATGGTCACTCGTGTGATAAATATTATTTAGGATGGGGATCATACCACCCAAGGTAGTCCCAGATTCCACACTTCTCTGCAAGGACAACTAAATTCTGGGAGGGATCGAGTCGGCTTGCGACTCGGTAACCAAAAAAACAAGCCGCTTCGTGGGAGTTCACCCCATGTTTCCAATTTCTTTCTATTTTCTAATGTTGTTGTGATGTGTTGTGGCTATACTTCTACCGTTTCTTGTTGTTTGTTGTTTGTTGTGATTTTTGGGGGCCAGGATTGATCCAACATTTTCTGAGCCTCTTTTTTTTTTTTTCCTACCCCCCCCTGTCCGGTGTAATATCACGTTTCACTCGAGCTTCCTTTCTTTGTGTGAAATTGTGTTTGGGGAAATCAATATCCTTATCGTATCGATTCTACGTTTATCTTGGTAATCATAAACGGCTTAGATTTACGTAGAACCCGGCCTTAAACATTGAGGACAATGTTTCGTTTTAGTTTAGGGAGGGAATCTATCAATTTGATGTTGCCCGCTTATTGTTTTGTTCTCACGTACCCGTTTTCCCACAAAAATAGCAAAATTTTTAAATTTTTAAGTTCTTATTTGTAGTAAAAAAAATATAAAAAAATAATAATAAAATATAAAAATATTAGTAGTTGTAATAAAAAAAATAAAAAAAATAAAATAATAATAATAATAAATAAATAAATAAAAAGTGTTAAGACACGAATGTAGGTTTTCCGTTGGTGAGAATAAGAAGTAATTTTTTTTGACCCGATCGAACGTGTAGAGTTCTAGCTTTCTCCCTTAACAATTAATGATGATAGTTTGTGCTAGTCTCATGTAGACTTTGAAATATGCTAGACTTGAAATCATAGTATATGAGACTTGTGCTTATTCAAGTAGATTTTAAATATGCCGAGGTGGATTTTTATATAGGTAAGTATTTGTCGAATCATTTTCTTAGAGATTTTAAATTGCGATGAACAAGTAAATGATAGTGGTATTTTCCTTGTCATGACATTAAACGTGAGAATAGTTGGTTTTCTTTTTCAAAGCTCATAAGTGTTAATTGTTGGCTTGTTCTCCCATTAGCATATTTCACCTTTATATTTAATTGTTTAAGGAAATAGAGGTTGTGCAGGTTTTTTGAGGTAATAATTAGTTAATAAAAGTTTTCTTTAGTTCCTTGTGATTAGGATGAGATACTAATCAGGAATACTTAATTTGGCATACTATATGTCATCACATTAATGAATATTTTTGCTTATTCTTAAAGAGCCTGAGGGTATTTGGGATATAGTAGAATTCAAATATAATCCAAGACTGATAAAAGTTTGATGTATACTTGTCAGGCTCCAACGATTGTTACAACCTTCTAAAAAGTCGAGGAAGTACCGATGTTGAAATATTGTTTGCTACATCTTGTCGGAGGCGTGACCGATATTGTAGCTTTCTAAAGGACTAAGGTTTAATAATGTTGCATAATTTTTTGTCTTATTTTGTACCCGTAAAAGACTAATGGTATATGGTGCCAAATAATGATTGGTCCATTCATGTCTTAAAGAGCCTTTTGGGTATATGAAATAGAGATGGTGCCTTTGCTTAGTAGCCTAATAAATAAGGCGCCAAATTTTGGTTGCCTCAATGTGGACTTTAATCTTGATGGCATTTGATCTTTTGAAAAGGGCTAGGAGCTAATTATTGCGTTCTTAACCGTTACGCTTTATTTTTTAGAATTAATAAGTATCGAAATAAAAGTCTTAAAGAGCCTTCGGGTATATGACTTAAGTAAAATCTTAAGATACCTAAGTAGGATTTGCGGGAGAAAAAGTAGGTACACAATTAGGATTTATGAGTAGTGTTAGTGTCATGACTTGTAATTAACAATGATCTTGTTTTTAAGCTTAGCATGGGAAAAGTGAAAAATCGGGGATGATGAAGTTATCTTTTAAGACACTTAAATGTGCTTTTTGTTCTATGATCCTTAAAGTTACCAATGAGGTAATGAAAACATTACATTATGTCAACACAAATAAGTTGTAGTTAGGTAGTTAATTATCAAGAAAAATCATAAAAAAGAGGAAATAAATTTGGAAAATGGGAAAAATCCTTTTTTGCTTTTTTTTTTCCTTTTTGTTTTATATTCTTTTTTTATTTTTTATTTTTTTTTATTTTTTGTAGGGGTTTATAATCTTGTGATCTTTTAACTCTCAAAAAAAATCTTTGCTACTTTTCAAAGGTTTAGTTTGGGGAAGTTTCAAGATATTTGGTTATAAGGCATGTGATATTGCATGAGGACACGCAATCGTTTAGTTTGGGGGAATTGTTAATAAGTGTATAATACACATCTCCGTTAATACCTTAAATAACCAATTAAAACCCAAAATACACAGTGTGAAATTGGAAAAAAATATGCTTGGTTTGTATTTTTATGTGTGCAGGTTACGGATATCTTCAGAAATCACAAAGGAAAATCATCAAAAACAGCAAAAATGGCCTACAGTGAGAATTATACTTATCAAGTTCCGCTTGGAACTTCTTAAGGTCTTTAAACATCAACTGATTAGTCTTGGACAGTTCATTGTTTGCTTCTTTGAAATGGTTATTTGATGATTCTAAACTTTTATTCTTAGTTTTGAAATCCTCAATTTCACCTTTCAATTTATCAACTAACTCCTTGTTTGATGATTCCAAAAATTTATTTCGGTTTTTGCTGTCATCAATTTCACATTTTAGTTTCTGAATTAAAGAAGCAAGCAAATCACGTTCTTGATCAAGATCATCAGTTTCATCCTGGTCATCCTGAGCTCTATCATAACATATATCCAATGAATCAATAGTGATATTGGTGTCACCTTGTTCCGTCAGATACATGTCACTACTAGATTCATGTTCCTTAGGATGTTCATTTTCCATGGCAAACACATTATAGTTGTCATTATTGGTTTGTACCTTATGCATTGGCTCATCATCAAAGATGGGTCCAGAATTGTCAACTGAATCTGAAGTAACCTCATGAATATGTGCCATGTACATATAATGTGCTTCCAATTCCTGATCATTAGACTCATCATCAGTATCATCCTTCTAATCAGCTTGTTCTGCATTCAACTGATTGCAACGCTGGCAATCCGTGTGAGCTACCTAGTGATCTAACGGCTAATAATGATTTGCCAATCATTAAAGGATTGTACAGGTTGGATTAGAAGAGGCGTAGGAAGCACTCAAGGGTCTGGAAGCTTCACCACTTCAGGGATCGGCTATAAATAGGCTCTCACCTCACACACACATACATCTAGTTTTTAGTAGCTTTTAGGTAGCTTAAAATTCCATTTTGGCTTATTGTAATTTTCTTTAAATGTTTTGAAATTTCTTTTTAAAGTAATGTAATCAGTATCTTTTGTTAATGAAATTTAGTTTTATTGTGTCATAAGCTCTTTTGTTAACTTTCATAAGCTCTTACTTTTCTCTAAATGATAAGCTAAAGATCATAAGCTACTGAATAAGCTCTTATTAGTCTCTAAGCTAATAATTGAGCTCAAGTTTGATTTTAATTTACCTAAACCTTTAAAAATAGCTAAGTACCTTGAACTTATTGGATATTAGCTTATGGAAGGGGAGCTTATCATGGAAGAGCTCCCATGGGCTTATACTAGCTTATCCATTTGGATAAGCTAGAGCTAGTAGCTGTTATATTAAGCTTCTATTAAGGTGAAGCTTCAAGTAAGTTTTCATTTAATTTCTTAAGACTTTAATATTTAGTTCAATTTATGCTTAATAGTATAGATTTGTTTACTAGCTTAATCTGTTTGCTTATAAGTGCTTATTTACCTTTATTCTAGCTTTTTAAATGAGTTTAATAATCTGTTTTAGCTTATTATATCATAAATCATAGTAATCTCTTTTCTGTCATAAAAACCATAAAAAGCCAAAAATAAGTAGTTTAGCTTAGATTCTTAGATATAGCTTATTTGATTAATGAAGAATGTTTGTTAAGCTTGTTAAAAGCTGTTAGTTATCTGGTTATTAGGTTTAGATCACTAGTTTTTCTAAATCATAAACTAAATCAAGTCTATCATGAGGTTAAAGGAGTGTTTGGTTCTATGCAGTTTGACCTCTTAAAGTCAAACTGCATTGTGAATTTTGCCTGAGATAGTTGTGCAATCATTATTTACTAGTTTAGAAAGAGTTTTCATAGGTTATAATTCAAATTTGAAAAAGATAGGGTTCAATATCATTGTCTCAGCACCAGGGTAATTTTTATAGTAATTTCACTTGTGAAATTTTGAACTAAACCATACAAGGTTTAGTTCTAACTTGTTTTGAGTTTCAACACATTCAAAAAGAGTGTTAAGTGCAGGTTTAACCTCACTAGGTTACCCTGCACATTTAGTTTGGCTTTTGCCATTTGCATCAGCAGTACTAACAAGTAGTTAGTACTGCTAAGCTTCTAGTCTCATTTAAGTTGGTAAATTTAGGATTTAGGTTCTTAAATTTAAGTAGCTTATAGTTATCTTATAGCTTATTATAGATTAGGATTTGTTTAACAATTTCTAGCTTGGATTCTTAGGTACATTTGCCTTTATAAGTCATTAAAAAAGCCAAAAAGTCAAAAACAGTAGGTCATATACAATAGCTTTAAAATTAAGATTTCTTGCTCATAAGTTTAGATTTTATAAGCTAGAATAGTAGCTTATAAGTAGTTTAGCTAGTTTTTAAAAGCTCAGGAGCCAGTTTAGCTTAATAAGGATTTTTAGCTTATTAGAATTTTAGCTTTTAAAAGTTTATTTCTGAGTAGTGCATTTTGATTTTGAATTTCAGTCAACATAAAGTGTTTAAATGGATCTTAGCTTATTAAAATTAGCTTAAGCACATCTCAAGGGATTTTGAACATCTTTTATTTTTCAATTTGAGCTTAACTTGAGCTTTTTACAAGTGGTTAAGTAGAATCAAGCAAAAGCAAGCTTAAACACCCACTTTCTGTAACAGCTTTTTAATAAGTTGTTTTAGAGCTTAATTTTGAGTTTCAGTTAATATTGTTTTTATAAAAAGTGCTTAAAATTAAGTCATTTTTAAGTTCCAATAATTAGTTTTTGAAAATAAGCAAAAATAAAAAAAAGAAAACTTCATTAGCTTTCTAGAACTTCTTTTGGTTTTGAAAACAAGCTTATATTTAAGCTTGTACAAGCTTATAAGTCCAAACAAGCATTTAGAGCTCAAAGGCTCACTTGCTGTAACAACTTATTCATAAGCCGTTTTAGGGCTTATTTGTCACTTTCAGACAAAAAGCTTAGTTTTAAAGTTGTTTAAAATCACGTTTTTAATAAGTTTAGATATTTAGTTTTTGTTAAAAGTGAGAAAATAAAAAAAGTGCAAAAAGTTAGGGTTTGCCTGCCTCGAACCCACGACCTCCCTCTCAATAACCATACGTCTTACCAATATGCTTCATTAGCTCATCCGTCATTATACCATTCCATTGAACTCTTATACTCATTTTTCTTTTAAGCCTTTTATAATAAGTCGTAGCTTATTATAGCTTTTTCCTGGCTTATTCGTTAAGCTGTTAATTTTCTTTTATTTTTCCTTTGATCTTTGTTGCATAATAGAAATTTCTTGAATTTTTCACATTTTTCCATTAAATAGTTTTTTTAGGATTTTTTAAAAGTTAAAATCTTAGAAAATACATTAAAAATAGAAATAATTTTCAGAAAAATACAAAAAAATAGTTTTTAGTTTTATAAAAAATAGCTTTAGGTTTACATTCAGTAAAATCATTTTTACACCTTTTAGATTTTAATTTTCATTTTTGAGCTTTTATTTTTAATTTTAAAAATAGGATTTTAATTTTAAAAATAGTTAAAAATAGTTTTCTGAGTTTTTATGTTATTTTAGACTTTTCTGAGTTTAAAAATCATTTTTCTAATTTTTTAGTACTTAGTTTGCTATTTTTTGGGATTTAATTAGATTAAAACAGTTTTAAATTCATAATAAATTCAAAAATTAGGACCGATAACGTTTTGTTCTGACTTAATATAATTAAGGCTAACAACATCATTGTCAATTGCTGCATAACCAGGAGGCTCGGAGTTTGATCCCATTTCTGACGCCTCCTTCGATCTTTTCTTTTCTGACTCTTCTTCTTCCTCTTCTTCATCCTCTTCAACATCCTCTCTTCCTTTTCCCCCCTCCCCTCCCCTCTTTCCCCCCTTTCCCCCAACCCCCCCCCCTTTTTTTTCCTCCCTCCCCCCCCCCCCCTTCCTTCTTCCCTTTCCCTTTCCCCATACTTCATCATTAGAGGATGTGTATACAGGGAATTCATAGATTGTGCCATCCTTTGAAATCATTCTCATTTCCTTCTTCATGATCCATTCTCCTTCTAATTCTCTCATGATTAACTTTTCCTCAACTCGGCACGGATACAGTTCAATGGGTATTAAGAATTTGCGGTTCGTCCATTTTATTTTAAGTCTTTGGGTCCGTATAGTGCTTACGCCTAGTTGGGAAAATGATTCCCCAACGAAATTTCTTACGGGTAGGAGGAGACATAACTAAAATAATAAGGTATTAGTATATATTATATTAGATAATAGTAGACAAAAATAGGATGATTAAAGCTTTCGAATAAGCGAGAAAATATAATACTTACATAATAAAACACTTAAACCTTATAATGCAGCTATATGAAGGACTCCTAGGTTATAGTTTAGGTCAAACCACCTACTTCTCTATAACCAAAGGCTATGATACCAATCTATCTGGCCAAGGCGGAAACACGAGGCGTAATGTCATGGGTATCATCACAACACAATGGTGTCAACAATAGATAATAAACTACAATGCATTAAACAGCTAACAATGAACACAAAGTGTCATGACCTACCCAAATACACAAGAATATAGGAGTCTGGTATTGAGGTAAAAGTAGTTCACTCAATACAAAGACATAACAAAATAATCCATAACCTAAAACAATCATAGAATCAATTCAAAACAAACACGAATCGAGCTAGGGAAAATCTACAATTGCAAGCCTACGGTCTCACTAGCCAATCTTCCTAACTTCACTTTCCTCATGATGCTCACCTGAAAATGATGCTTAAAACGTCAACAATAATGTTGGTGAGAGTCATAGGTTTTAGACACGCAATAATACTCGCTTTTACTATGATTATCAAAACAAAGGAAGACAATAATGAACTTATGCTAGCCTGCAACCATAATCAAAATCAACATATCACAACATAATTTCCTATTCGGGGCTTAGAAAGTTGCACTATAAGATCCAAGTCATCCACAAATGTATCACCAACATATCACATGGGTAGGTGTACCCATTAATCCATACCAACATATTACGAGAGACGCTCGCGTACCCCGCGATCCAAATTAATATACAATTCTCATGTGTAGGCGTACATCCTCCGATCCCAAATAATAAATGTATCCACATAGTTCATATAACAGTCATGTAATGCACTATACACACAAACATACGGTGCACATTACCTCCATAATCACTCCCTGTCACACTCAATAACCTCCCACTTGCTTACCACAATAAACATCTTGCATCATTCCGCGCCAGACCATATCTGCATCCCTCATCTCTCGCATATATCCCTCGTACGGACTCATCGAAATCTCTGATACACCCCTCTATCCCATCCTACTACAGTCTACTCACTCCTATCCTTCGCAATCGCGTAACACACTGTGTCCCTCAGCTCACCTACACACTATCACAGCTATCTCCAACACCACTCATGTTTCATCACACAAGCTATTATCGGCCCCAACTCTCGACTACTAATGCATCTGTATCCATGCGCCTATAAACACTCTCGCTCATATCTAGATCGGAGCTACATACTACAAGTGGACTCCCGATTTCTTAGATAGACCTACCACACCAGCGAGTTTACTAACTACTCTCGTCCACAAACGATATACTCTCCAGCACCTGATAAGTGCAATATAATACAGCAGCTACTTCGTCCTCAGAGAGTGCTTGCCCATTGCAGAATGCCTCCGACCTTCGCGCGCGCGTGTCTGCTCACGCGCTCTCAACCATTTTTAGTCACCTCCAATTGCATGCACACTTCTTATCATCTATGATCTACGATAAACTCGCCCTCAGCTACACATAGCGCATCGTTTCCCCACATTTCATCTCACCCTGACACCTTTCTCTACAATCTAGGATCTCTGTCTCCACTAGTTGGGCCACACGCTTTCTTAGAACTACATCTCGCTAACCATCTGGTCGTCCAAGCCAACTGAGTTTTACGTACTCTAATTCAACACTCCCTACTAACAATGCTGCTTCTCGATATCGCACGAACCTACCTCGCTACACGCACACTACCACTAAAAGTCTTTCGCTTTTTTTCTAGTATAACCCAACTATACACTCTCATCGATTCTAAGATTTAGGACACGTGCTGTGACACGCGCGTGTTACTGGTATAGTACTGTTCAACCCCCCCCCCATCATCCATATAATCACTATATATGTACCATCACGCGCTCTCCTCGATCCTTCCGCGCTTCCGCTGTCCTTCAACAGTTTTACTCGAGAGGTGTTTTACTCGTCTGCTAAGTCACCCGTCGTCACAATACTCAAGCGACCACGATACTCTTTACGGCGTTCCCTGACTCTACGCGTCCCTTCATGCTCTAACTTTATTTGACTAACTTTCCGACCTCAAAACCTTTCAAGGCCATACTTTTTGGAAACTAGACTCTCTGAACTTCAATTTAGGCATAAGATTCATCCCAAAACTTGTTTTTATAATTGAGATATCATTCAATCAACACACGACCTCCACAATCTCATGCCAGCGTCTCTAACCACACTGCACAATCTTTTTCTTGTTACTACCGCTCAGTCTGTCCCGTTAACCCTCCAATATCACCTCATGGATACTCCCCACTCCCACTGCTCTATCCTACAACCACTCTCTCAATCTGTTCACCGCTCCCTCCATACTCCTGTGCCTTATATCCCTATTCCATCTGTATCGCCCCTACTCAAAACCCATGTTATTATAACCTTGTCCTATATCATCTAGGCCCATCACATTTATATGGTCCACCCCACTCTTAGTAATGTCACTACTTAAGATTAAACAATAAAACTTAATTGAAAATGTACACTAAACCTTTACTTGATTACTCATGATCGCCACCTGATTCTTGATTAAAAAAATATATTTTTATCTTTTTTGGGGGATCGGCCGAAACAAAAGAGAAAATGAGAGAAAAGTTTTTAAAGTTTTCTTGGTTTTATATTAAACTAATCTAGAATCCTAATGTAATCAAACATTTTGGTTTTTTTTTTCATTTTTGTATACCGGTCGATTAAACACCTGCTTTATATTATATATACTATTGACTTGTAATTAAACTGTTTAACATAAACCTATGAATTTCACTCAACCTTTGTGTTGACTTTTTAGCATGTTTATCTCAGGTAATTGAGCATCACATGGCACGGAGTGGCACGGACTTAAAGATGGCTAAACTGTTATCATTCAAACTTTATGTTTTCATGTAGATTTTGGGACCTCTGTTTGTAAAAATTCTGATGAAATAATGAATGATAACTTATCTTTTAAAAACATCTCTTTTGAGTCATTTTCTATGATTATGACTGTTGTACTATGAAATAATACCCCAGATTAGCTTCCGCTGCTATATGTCAAAAATGGGAGTGTTATATTATAGTTATGATTAGCGTTTCCTAGTGCAATGTCTACTTATCGTTTATAGTGGTTCTAATATCAACAAGGTCAATTGGCATTTAACATGTCCTATGTATTCTACGATCTCAGGTCCCTATTGGACACGAAGAGTGAGCATCTAGTCTACAGTGGTTAACCCCAACTATCTTAATGACCTATTTAGTGCTAATAATCTAACATCATGTCTGTAAAACTCTCCTAGAAGAGTTTTCTTGAAGTTTATAAGTACCTATTATACTGTAGGCGGAGATATGAGCAATCCCTTTGTGACAACCGTGTTAACTTGCCTAGTTTTATGAGAATGGTATTATGTGCTTAAGATGAATTGATGATATGCGTGTTATGATATACATGCTATTATAAGTGTTTGTGATGGTAGAAATGAATGATTTAGTGATTTCATTTTGTATGTGATGGTGATTTCGGAAGTATAGTGATTTTTGTTATTTTATCTTCGGTAAAATTGAAGAAGTATGTATCGTTAAATTTTGAGTTGAGATTAATTAGTGAATTGAGATTTAATAATTTATTTATAAAGTAATAAGTAAATAATAATTTGGTAAAAATAATAATAAGTAGTATAAATATTTTATTTTAAGTTATGTATTTATTTAAGTATTTAAGGTAAATAAGTAGTAAATAGTTTTGTATTTAAAAAAATATATATGGGAGGGGGAGAACAAAATTTTATAGAAAAATAAATAAAAAAATAATTTTATAAAAGGGATGTTGGTTGGATCAGCTTATAGGAAAAAAAAGAAAAATGAAAGAAACAAAGTTTGAGTTAAATTAGGATTCTATTTAGTATAAATACAAATTTAAGGGTAATCAAGTAAAGGTTTATGTATGTTTCAATTAAATTTTTGCTTAATCTTTTTATAATTAGTAACTTTAATTGATGTCATAATTAAGGTTCAAAAATTTTCTGTAAATTAATGATATAAAACTATATGGGAGTGTTCGGGATTCGATTTAGAGCATGTGGGTATACACGGTTTAGTTTAGAACGCGTTAGATTGAAAGGGGCTTGGCAGAATTTTGGGTCGTGTTGATTGAATGATATCTCAATGATAAAAATGAGTTTTGGGTTGAATCTTGTGCCTAAATTGAAGCTCAGAGAGTCTAGTTTCCAAAAAGTCCAGCCCCGAAATGTTTTGAGGTCTAGAAGTTAGTCAAATAATTTTTGCAAGAAAAGTTGTCAAAACAGTAAATTCGGGTCAGATTTGGGTCTGATTTCGGGGAGTAAAACCCCTACTTAAAAGTTGAATTGAGGTTAGCCAAAAATCAGAGGTCATATTTTATGTATCTATTAACTCCAGCTCAAAACACAAGTATTAATTCATTATCAAAGTATTTTTAGAAAAATCAAACTTTTTGGTGTGCGCTCAGATCCGAATTTGAGTACTTTGTGATGATGAATTATTATAAAATAGTTAGGCTTAATATTAATTTTTCTAAAACATCATAGTAGTTCATAACCCATTGGGAAGGTAGGCTATAAAAGGGGAAAAGTCAATTTGGTAATTTAGTATTTTATTTCTGGTCATAAAGTGACTATATAATTCTGCCAAAAATCTGGAAAACAAGAATAAATGATTAAAGGTATTTAAAGTATAAGTGAGATGTGAGAAGTATGGTAAAGGGTTTATAATCATAATATAAACTTAGCAGTCCATCAATTGATTGTTACATCATCTTGGGCATTTAGCATAATCACGTATAATATGGGTTTTATTTGTGTTTAGTTAATTGCAAGGATTTTGTGAAGTAGCTGATTGGGAAGCTGCGTTGAGCATCAGGTGAGTTTTATAGTCCCATTTTTATGTTTTTCTTAGGATGGAAATGATGCAAAATATGTTTTGAAATGTTTTAATTGCTGTGGTTATATGATTTAATTGAAGCATGGACATTTATGTGGCTATTATATGATATGTACTAAATGTTTATGTGTTGTTGGATAGGAGTGTAACGTTTCTACCCATTACTGTATGATTCTGATCGGAGGGTAAAGTTTCTACCCATTACTGTGTGATTCTGATCGGAGGGTAAAGTTTCTACCCATTACTATGTGATTCCGATTCGAGGGTACCCATTTTAGTGTGATATTTTGGTGTGACTCGGATCGTGGGACACCTTCCATCCTGATTTTGGTTGTTTTGTACGTATGCATGTTAGCCTGTATAATAGCTAGCTTAACTGTCCTGCCATGTTCTGTTTTGTAAATCACAGTAATTGATTAAAAGTTTGAATTGTGTGTCGTAAACCTATGACTCTCACCAACCTTTGGGTTGACATTTTTAAGCATCATTTTCAAGTGAGCCTCGTGAGGATATTAAAGTTAGGAAGCGTGACTAGTGAGACCGTAAGATTGCATATTGTGTTTAACTCCTAGCTTATGTTTTATTTTATTTTTTTATTTTTTTTCTTCTTCGCACTTGGATTTGTTGAACTATATGTTTAGGTTGTTTGAGATTATTGCATATGTCTTTGTATTGGCGTGACACTTAACTTCAATACAAGACGCCGTATCTTTTGTTATGCTCGTTTGGGTATTTCATGACACTTTGTGTCCATACCTTGGTTTCTATTATGCATTGTAGTTCTCTATATAGACACTATTATGTTGTGATGATATCCATTCTCATTATGCCTCGTGTTTTTGCCTTGGGGGGGTGTGATAGATTGGTATCAGAGCCATTGTTTATAGAGAAGTAGGTGGTTTAACATAGACTATAACCTAAGAGTTCTTCATATAGCTGCATAATATGATGTATGTGTTTAGCTATCTAATAATTTTGTTTTCTTGCTTTTTTTCTGAGTTTTATATCGACCTACGAGCTATTGAGGAGGAGCCTCTCGAGGAACCGAAGGAGGAAGGGTAGTTAGAAGAGTCGGAGAAGGAGGTCGAATCAGATCTCCTGTCAGATGCTTGTAGCAGGCCTGGACCCGCGGAGTCGGGTGACTCTTGCGAAAGCAAAGTCACACCCAAGAGAGGCCCAGCATAAGTTTATCTCGTCTTTTACCTCGACACGTTGCCATCGAAGATTTATTTTGGATATTACGTATTTTTGTCCGCTTCGAGACCGTCGTTTTCTTTCTATCGTTTTCGATTTTATTTTATACGAATAAATATTGCTTGGATGTAGCATCGTTTCTGTGTTATATTAGAGTCGTTTAAGATGTGCAATGTGGTATATGTGCATATATGTGCGTTATCATTGAGATGTGTAGTCTTGGAAGTAAGTAGCAAAATGATGCAATTATAATTATGGGTGGCCAACATAATTATAAAGGCATCACACACGTAGACTTGTGACCATGATTGCATGGATCAGTGTTTGTTTGTAAGCTGGTAGTATAATATGTTGTGATATGTGTGATCATGATAAGGATGGTTGTATGGTTATGGAATCCCTCTTTTACCTAATGAACGATTATGTTAGGCTCAGTTGCGTAGATAGTAAGTTTCCCTTCTATCTAACTGTTGCGGATACCTCGAATACTTGTTATTACTATTATTACGATATTTGAGTTTGTTCGTCTGCTCAATTATTTGCTCAGATATATAACCCTCATTTTAGCATTCCTTGTTCGTACCATGTCGGTATGGATGATCTAACTTTTCTATTCGGCGTCTTGAGGAATATTGTTGTTCGGATTGCTTCTTTGGATATTGTTACTATTCATGGGTTCTTTTGTTGTATGATTATCGTTTGGGTACAAATTTTTCTTTTAAGCCTAAATTGTTACGAACATATTAGTGCGGATCATTACTCCGTTCTTTATATATCCTTTGGTTTTTGTAACATGTTGTAGCATGTTAGTACCGACGCTTTTCGATGGTTGTTCTTCCGATCGTGAGTACGGATGAGTCTTTACGTTCTTCTTTTGGTTCGTAATGTCTTCGTATGAATTTCTCTTGTGCATGTTCGTTTCACTGTTATTCTGACTATATGGTTCTTTATACTCCCTTTCGCTTTCAAACAATAGAATTGTGTTAGAGTCTTTACGGTATTTTACAATCCCTTTTGGTATTACGATGTCCTTTGTCTGAGTAATATATTTTATATTGATGTCAAGTTATGGAAATCCTTTTGAAGTATATCTTGATGGTGTTTGGGGAAAACTATTCTTGAAATGATTTTTATGAATACGTTGTGATAAGCGCTTTTATATGACCGTCTCTTTATGAAAACTGCGTTTACAATGATTTTTATGAAAACAATGTGATATTGGTTAAGTGTCAAAACTATGTTTAAGATAATCTTTACATTTTTATAAGTTTGTTTTTGATAAATTTAGTTTATGAAAAGTATGTTTAAAATGATTTATATTGGTAAAATGCGATACACTTTTTTTTAGAACTATCTCTTGATTTTTTTTATGAAAACCATGTTTAAAACGAATTAAAAAAAAATATTATATTTAAGATGATTTTTTAAAAATGGCTATCTTTATTGTTTCAAAATGATTTTTTTAAAAACAGTATTTAGTTGATTCTTTCGAGTAAAGTCGATTATTGGTATAAGAATTATATCTTTCGTATTTATCAATCTTGATACGTATCATTATTTGATATGTGTTCCTTTTGTCTTGATACGCTTTGTTGACTCTTTTGTTTGCGTTTTCTATCCGTTCTTTAAAGGATTCTTATGTCATTTGATCCACATCTGTTGTTCCCACTTAGTTGGTGAACAATAACTACAAAGTTATTATTTACTAACTCATGGCATGCAAGTAAAGTAAACTTAATTGTTGTTTTGAAAAGATTTGTGTACGTAAATATAAATAGCAAGTAAAAGTCATAAAATTAACTTTTCAACGTTTAACTCTTTTTATTAAGAATTATACCCCATTGTATGCAGAACTATAATGGGGATTGAATGACAATGTGTGTGTGTGTGTGATCTCCTCACTAATAACTTTGCATAAACCTAAAGTGTTATGCAAAGTTAACTACTATGCTAACCATCTGAGCTGGCTTAGGGACTTAGTAGATTTGGAAGAGTAGATGTATGTTTGTGAAAGATACGAATTTAAATGCACAAACTTAACATCTACTCCTTTACAAGAGTTCTATTTATACTACTTAGGTAGCGTCACACCTCTTGGGTGTTGAGCACTTATCTTAGATCTAATAGGTTAATACATGTGATTTGATTTGTCCCTATTACAATATCTATTCTAAGTATGGGACAAATGCTCTTTCCAAGTTCAGTTCCTGACACTAAACTTGTCTTATACCCTCTTCAGGATAAGTTGACTTCTAGAGACAAGAGCTTAGACTTATCTGCTTTCAAACTATCCCGCCTATACTTTAGTCTCTTGTGTTTAGGGTCATATAGTTGTTGGAGATCGTATGGGGCTCAGTGAGTCTATTGCCATGACTCACTGAACCCATCACCTTCTTCTTTGGCTCAGGCTTCATTCACTAAGTATCGCCTCACTGAATGCTAGAGTCTTTCTTATTTACTCAGGTTGTACATCTTGAAGGTAACTCACTAAGCGACTATTCACTCATTGACCTTGAAATGTTAAAGGTTATTTACACTTAGGTTATATTGTATTCAAATCCTAGGTGAAAGATCATTGGGTACTGAATTGGCCCAACAATCTCCCCCTATTTGGATATAAATATAGCCTAAGTGTTTATCAGTGTGAGTGAGTACCTACAGCTTCTTCTCATACTGATTTCTATAAAGCTATCTAGGATACTGAGTTTTTAACACAAAAAGTACTTCATTGAACCGTTACAAGGTCCTATTATCTATTATAAAAGATAACATAAGATTCCATAAGTACTCAGTCCATTTTGTATTTAAGAGCTTCCAGCTTGACTTTCTTTGACTTGAGTTTTTCTTGGTCAGGGTTTTCAGCAATGAGTTTCCTTAGTTTTATACTAAATCTTGCATTCTTAGGAGACTTGACCATAGATGAAGCTACTAGATATGACACAAGACCTTCCATCCCTACTTTGTCGATGTCACTCCATCTTTGAAATGCTTGATCACCAAATTCATTAGTGAAGAAAATTCCATACTCAGGTTCTTTAATGACCATGTTGTTGACGAATAGGACATTTTTAGGGAGAGCTCGATTGCATTCCAACCCAGGGATTCTTGTTTCAGGCTCAAGTTCCATGTGTTTCTGTTTCTTTCTTGAGGATCAAGATGAGACTTGTTCAAGGGCTGGAAGATTAGGATGAATTCCAAGTTCCTCAGGAATTTGCTATAGTCTTTTATACCTTTGACTTAGAGAATTCATCAAGTCTTTTACCACAACATTTTTCTTTTTAGGAATGATTTCCCTCAGTTTATCCAATTTAAAATCAACAAACTTGAAGGGGTTGTAGACATCAAAGTTTCTTCTATCATTTCCTCTGTACATAGTAAGTACCACAGGCATTAAGTTGGGGTAAATCTTGACATCTATTATTGGTTCAGGTTTAATTATGATGGATGTGGTCCACATAGACTGCTCATGTCTCTTCTTCCGGAGCTCCATTTGTCTTTTGACTTTCTGAGAGTGTTCTCTGTTGAGTATTTTCAACTTAGCATCCTGTATTATTTTGAACTCTTGACCACCTTTAGCACTTTCAAGGATTTTAGGATCAATACTTGCCTTGAGTCTTCTATCATGTCAACTTTAATAAGCACAGAACTTGGTCATATGCAGCAATATTTGCTTTCTCAACAGCCTTCCTTGATCGTTTTCTCTTTGTCCAAGTGAGCTTGATTTCATCATCTGTAATTTAGTTATACTTTTTCCCATGAACTTTCATAAGGATCTCTACTTGGTTTCATCAGGATCTTGATAAAACTTTTTTTGAATGCAAGAACAATCTTCATTGAGTTCCTCGTTTCATCAGTAGCAATGCCTTTTCCTTCTCTCTGAGCAACTTGTGGTGTTGAGGAAGTATCAGTGGACTAAGGTTTTAAAGATACAATGAATTCAATGTTGAATCTTTGCTGAGTTATTGGTTTCCTGACAATTGTAACTTGAATTAACTCAATGTCCTGAGGATTTTGTACATTCTCCATTTCAACATCTTCAACTACAGGCTCTTTTTCAACATTAGCAACATCAGACTCCTTTTCAGTTGATTCCTTTTTTGCTTTCTCCCCCTCAGTTTGATACGATTGCTTCAAGATTGGGGATTGTCAAATACGATGAAGGGTTTATTCATACTCCAAATACCTCACCTCCTCCACTTCTAAGTCACCATCAACCTTGAGTCGAAGTACCTACCCTCTTGTCTTGCCTACTTCTCACCTCTCAAGACCTTTTCTAAACTATCCAAGAAACACACAATCACCTTCACCTTTATTTCTCATATCTTCTCCTCATACCTCAAACCTATATACTTGGAGCACCTATCCTCTTATCATTCCTCCAACATATATACCCGGAGCACGTACCCTTTTCTCATGACTTCTTCTCAAACCTCCAACCTATATGCTCCAACCATAATCCACTGTATACCTTTTTGCTTCGACAAAAGGGGGAGAAGGGAGTGTAAACGAGTAACTTTTAAACTTTACTATGTGTTATAGTTTATATAGTTTGTCATCATCAAAAAGGGGGAGATTGTTAGTGCAAATATTACGATATTTAATCTATACGATCTTCTTATGTTTTGGTGATGACAAACATGTAACTTGTAATACGTAACGTAAAGTGCGCAAGTTACTCGTAATCACAAATTATCAATGCATACTTGCATCTACATCTCTCGACGTCTCAAGTCTACATCAAAACAGATATTTGTTTGCACCCGACGTAAATCACATAAGGTATGTACAAACAATATTAAACTTGTAGGATGATCAAAGAAATAAGTTTTTGTCTTAAACTTTATATTTTTATAAATATAACAAAACTATTTCTCAAAAATTATTTAGACAAATTATTTTTGAATTATAAAGAAATGTTTTATTTGGTAATTATTTTGAATTTCAAAATCTGGTCATTTCCCCTCTAAAATAAGTGTCACTTTCACCAGACAAGTTTGTCACCACAAAAATACAAAAACAAGAACGTTTGTCGAGGCGGTCCCTTAATTCGATCAGCGCCCCCCTTAATTATCTAGTGGCCCCTTATATATCTGGGACCGCCGTATCCTAACAAACAGTTTTTAGCCCCTATAAATAGTGGCTCACCTCCAACTATTTTTAGAACTTTTTTGCACGAATTTCTCAATTCTTTCTCTCTCTAGATCTCACTAAATCTCTATAAATCTTTAATCATTTAACTTGTTTAATATTGTTTAAATGTGATCCAATCTTCTACTATTTCCTTCTTCCCTCGAGTGCAAGAGAAGAACTTCGGACATCTTCAAGAT
>BQNB010118553.1:0-20970 GCA_026074375.1 Tanacetum coccineum | reverse complement strand
GTAAAGCTTCACAGCTTATTTGATATCTAAAACAGCTTATAAAAGAATCAAACATCGCTTATTTGGTTTTATTTTTTGGTTCGTATGTTTTGAAAGAACAACGCATAGAAAATCATCAAAAACAAGAGTTTTGTTGTTGTTTTGAATCATCAAGGTGTGCTTCCATTGTTTACAATCTTATAGGAAGCTTATTGCATCATCAAAACATTGTTCTCTTTACGAAAAATCTGGGCTTAAATTTTGTTTGAATGAAGCGAAATATGTTAGTTTGAAGGAAGCGAAATATGCAGTAAGGGAAACATGTTTCTAAACGAAATATGTTAATTACAGGGTGACACATTTGAAGCAAATTATTACATTTTCTAAAACTAGGTGCTGCCAAAATTTCTTCTTCCAAGCGAAATATGTTCAAGCGAAACATGTACACAAGCAAAATATGTTCAAGCAAACATGTACCTTAGAGAAATATGTTTAAGCGAAATATGCAGCATTTGGTTTATGTAATACAGGTTATTTGATTCAAGCGAGATAAGTCATTAGCCAAGACAAAACTCTGTCAATTTTACAAGAACCAAGCGAAGTATGTTGTGTCATAAATCAAGAGAAACATGTATTGACGTATTCTGAGCGAAACAAGTAGCCTACGTGAAACATTACATCGAATTTCATATTTTAGTTCTCCAATTTCGTTTATACTTTTTTGGTTCGAAAATTTTAGTTCTTCAATTAAATTCTTTGTTTCACGGTTTCTTCCTTGATTAGTAAAATCCCGCGAAAGTCTCATTTCTTTTCTCAGTTTAATCAAGATTTGTAAAATTCTGTAAACCAAAATTCCAAATCAAACCAAACCACAATTATCTCAAAAACTTAAGATCCTATAAAATCATTTTTACTTCATAATTCAACAATCATTCATCATGACAACTCCAATTACAACATCCACAACAAACAGTCAAATGCATAACAACATCATGGCAGCTGGTTCAAGGGATCATCCACCAATGCTTGCTTTGGGAAGATATGCTCAGTGGCAATCACTTTTCTTAAGATACATTGATACAAGACCGAATGGTGATGCCTTCAGGAAATGCATTTTAGAAGGTCCATACCAACTTACTACTGTCACAATCCCAGTTGTACCTACAACAGATGATACTCCAGCTGTTCCAAAATGAACAGCAGTTGAGACAATCTTAAATATGTCTCCTGAAAACAAAGAACATTATCAATCATAAAATGAAGCAATTCATTTGCTATTGATTGGAATTGTGGATGAAATCTACTCACCTGTTGATGCTTGCAAGACAGCTCATGACATGTGGATAGCTATTGAAAGACTTCAACAGGATGAATCTCTTAACATTTAAGTTGTTAAGACTAATCTGTTTTAGGAGTTTGGTAGATTCACTTCTCATTATGGAGAGTCAATGGAGTCATACTATTCTAGATTTTACAAAATGATGAATGAAATGATAAGAAACAACTTGACAGTTGCTACGATGCAAGTCAATGTTCAGTTTCTTTAACAACATCAACCAAAATGGTCAAGATTTGTGACAATTGTAAAGCAAAATCATGACTTGGACATTGTGTCATATCACAAGCTCTTTGATGTTTTAAAACAGTATCAAAAGTGATGCATAGTGTTTGTGTAAGAAGACAAGATGACTTGGTTCATGTGCTTGGTACGATATGTCGTAAAGTCATAGTACTGTTCAGTATAGGCATCTTTATTTAAGTCGACATCATATACCAATAAGCATCTTGTCTTCACTATGTGAAGATTATAGTGACATACTTACGAAAGTAAACGACAAATAAAGTAGCGATGACCTTAGCTCGGTGAGCATGTTTGTGTCAATCAGACTAGTGGTCTTTGATGTTTTTGTAACAGGTATCAAAGAATGTTAATGAAATCGTGCTGGGACGATGGAAATAGCCTTTAAAGATAGTTACCCATTAGCACTTGTTGTTGCTGTTCAACAATATCCAGATCCTTACTATCAAGCACAAAAATCTCACAAATCATATGCACCACCATCAAATCAATCATCTTCCACCAGATCTAATACAACTACCAAACTCAAAGGCAAAGAGATAGCCAAACCAATCACACCTTTATTTGAGTCGGCTTTTGAAGAAGACAGTGATCCAGAACAAGCTCAAAGAGATAAGGATATGTAGAAAAACTTGGCAATCATTGCAAAGTACTTCAAAAAGTTATACAAACCTACCAATAACAACCTCAGAACTTCTTCAAACTCCATAAACAAGAATGTGGATACTACTCTAAGGTACAAGAATGATAATCAGACTGGGCAGTTTAGGAATCAAAGGACAGTGTCTGTTGCTGGGGATAGGGAGACTGTAGGCAGTCTGGTGGTGCAGCAGACTGGGATACTGTGTTTCAATCGCAAGGAATTTGGTCATTTTGCTAAGGAATGCAAAAAATCAAAAAGGGTAAAAGACTACACGTATCACAAGGAAAAGATGTTGCTGTGACAACAAGTTAAGAAAGGTGTTCCATTATAACCAGAGCATGCAGATTGGCTAGAGGACATGGATGAAGAGATTGATAAACATAAATTGGAAGCACATTACAGCTATATGGCAAAGATTCAAGAGGTTCCTACTGCAGACTCAGAAACTAACACTGAGCCATTAGAACAGGTAGAATATGATACTGAATGTAATGTGTTTTCTAATAAGAGACAGCATTTTGTGTAACCTAAATTGTAGGATCCCTTTAACACATATACTTCATATCATACACGGATCTAGATCAAGAAATATAGAAAGAGAGTGAGATGATTTCCTAGAGAGAGAAAGAAGAGAGAGAGTGAGATGGGAGAGAAAATAGAAAAGTGAAATTGTTTATTATGAAATCAACTACTTTTCCAAAGAGGAAAAGTTACTTATATACCCCGACACATTAAGTGACGTTCGGGATATTTGACTAGGACCCGGGCTTGGGTTTTGCTTAGGATTAAACCCGAAACATATACAATATTAGATTAACTATCGAGCCCGATTCCCGATACTTTCCTATTACAACGTTAACTAATTGATTGACCGAGACTAAAATACATAATGGACGAACTTCATGTTCGACTCAATATTTTGAGGCTAACAATCTCCCCCGAAGTGAGTTCATTGATGACACTCCTTCATGAGATCAATGAGATTGCTTTTGTCGTTAAGCTCATGTGGTCTTGGTCTTTCTCTTTGTTCTTTGTTGTAGGCTTGTTCCTTCATGCTTTGCGATCTTGACTTTGAGCCTTTGTCATTGTCTTTATCGTCTATGCCATCTTGCGATCTTGTGTCTTTGACCAACATTCTCATACTATGCCTCATCTTGAAAGCTTCAAATCAGAGTTAGCGGAAGTCTTTGTCTTTAAATCTTGAGCTTTCATGATAGATTGTCTTTGTAGAATGAGCATGAACATGTGGTAATGAATCGACTTTGGTTGATTGGGATACCGTCACCACCGTTTTAACCTGCAGGTTTACGTTAGTGATAATCGAGAAAATTGATTTGAAAATCAATCGACGTATTACTTGTAAAAGCGTTTTTGTAACACATCGGGAGTTTTAATCTTTTATCAAAATTCATCAACCGTCAATTCATTTACTGGACCAAATCGATATCCAGTTGTCACAAGTTTGATTCATATAGAATCTCGCAAGTCACCTACCAAGAGCTTGTTTGATGTTGACTCAAGCAGGATTTCCATCTTCATTGTGAATACTAAAAGTATCACTCTGATGTTCTGGCAAATATCACAAGGATATTGCGTAGGACTCTTGTTAACAGCTTGTTTATAAACTTGGATGATGTTCAACCATGATGTTTGAAATGGAATGTCGTTCCTAACGAGATTTTTTAATGATCTCTTGGACTCTAGACTCGATTAGTGCATTTTGGTTTTAGTACTCGGAGGCTGGAGCATATTGCCACCTGTTCAATATCAACAATCTCGGAGTGAGATGTCAATAGATAACGTGTGTATCTCCGTGACAAATGAGACAAGTTTCTGTTGAGAGAAACCCGAATGGCTGGGAAGGGTTGTGTATTGCATCACTGGGTCCATGATGTCGTTTTCAATGTCAGCAATCAACTTGTGATTCTGACAGCATATGTATTGACCCGGTTTCTGCCTTAGTCTGTGTGGAAGGCTTCTTTCTTTAGACCCTTTATCCATACATTTCTTTTTCATTCTTCAACGCCTTCAATGCTTACCAAGACGTCATTACTAACACCTTGTTGTGATTGTTCCAGTGTTAGCTCAATCTTAGTCGGCATTATTCCCATATACATTCATCTCCAATCATACCTAAGGACTGCTATTTCTAACTTTGGATTATCCTTGGGTAGATCCCTCGGTTCTGGTTGGATCATAGGATTGATTCCTAACCTAACCACCTTATGACTTCAGAATCGTCGTGAAATTAAGATGTTGTTGGGTATAAGATCGAACCATAAAACCTTTTCTTACTGTTCAGCACATTGAGTCGATTAGATCATATTTTAAATACATTTCTCCCCTTATTTTAAATAATAAACACTTAGTTTTTGAAATACCTTGTGATTAAAATATGTCTTGAAAATTCGGTAGGAGAAAATATTATCAGCATGAATGGTTTGGAACATTTTGATAATGTTTTGAATACATAAGAATTGTCGTTGTTGATGTATCCAAGAACATTAAACTTTGTTTTTCGAAATAAAATCCCCCTTTATAAAATATTGACCAATTGAAAAATTGTTGTCTTTTATAGATACATATGAGGGATTGGATTAAGTTGAAACACACATTGTTGAACGGATTATGAAAATTGTCATCGAGAAATTCTTGGAAAAATATGTTCAACCTTATTTGAAATCCAGATGTTAAAGACTTCTCTTCTAACGGTAAGGGTAACGCGCACTGAAACGTACACTATCCTTTTTCTTGAGCTAAAAAAACATTGAATGTCTTGTAAGAACAGCTCAAGACCGAGAAACGTTAATTTTCTCGTTGTGAGGATAAGTTATAAACCTTCCTTTATTTGAAGTCCGGGTTATGTACTGATATTTGCACATAAGCCATCTAGAAAATTAGAAATGACATGTTTTGAAACTATTTGCAACTCTCGCTCGAACTTTATTTACACACCCGTGTCAATGTTAATCGACATTTCTAAGCACGTAAATGTTATCGATTCCAAGAGACATGTCGAGAAGAATCTTTTTGGAAATTTTCTGTTTTTCAGATTTTGTATTTATATATATATACCTGTTGTCCTCAGCATTGCTATGTGATGGTGGAATAGTAATTCCAACTCTTGTCGTGATGTAGCTGTCTTGACTGCTAGAGGAACAACTTTTGGAACCAGCTTTGAACTTGACGGTTCATTGCTGTGGTCTTGAATTCCGAGTTCTGAACGGTTATGATCAGAAGTCATTTGATGAAGAACGAGGCTTGAACTGCGTTGTTCAAACGTCATTTGAACATTGAGGAACGGTGGCTCTGATAGTGTTATTTCAGCAGACGCCATTTGATGTAGCTCATCTTTTGTGTTTGTTTGCATGCATGAATATGATGGATATCTACATTTGAACCATGTGTGGGTTCACTTTCAACCTTGCTCGTGAAAGAGTTGAATAACTTTCCTGTGGGAATCCACCTAAGACGAACATTACTAAATATTCTACCTGTTGGTTTCCATTTAAGACTAGGTCTAGAAGGTGTCGTTTGTGTCCATTTGTATTCTGATGGACATTTCTTTTCTATCCACCATTTCCATGCCTTATTTGTATTCTCATACAACTCCTTAAAGTAACTCTTAGGTTTCTGAATAGTGGTATCTGATGCAACTGTTTTCTTATAGGGTGTTGCAACAGATTTGTTCGTTTTTCTCTTTGGTTTACTAGCACTAATAGGCACTCCTTTAGGCTTCTTAGTTCTAGCATTCACGTCATTTAAGTATTTAGAAACACAAGCATCATGAGTATAATTAAACACACATTTTCCACATTCAGCACAAACAGCATTCACATTCGAAGTTCTAGAATTTGAACTGTCATTGTACGCAGTTACAGGTTTTGTTTTCTTAGAAATACTAGAAATCATATGGTGGTCTTCTTCTTCCTTCTTTGTAAACTTCACTTGACTATTGTTTGGCACGACCTTATCTTTAACTTGATAGCTCTTAAGCGGTGGTCTGCTAACACTAGTAGAGTGATTTACTCCTGTAGATGTAGACACGTGAGGATTAGTATTCCTAGAAGCATGAGGTAACTGAGGTTCTCTGTTTTGTGTTGTGCTAGTGGCAATTCTATACATTCCTGGTGTAAGCGTATTCGTGTGTATTTCCACTTGTTTTCTATTTTGAGGCAAATTCTGTTGAGTGACTTGTTTAGATGAACCATCCGACACATTAGTTTTATTAACCGACTGTTTCGTTTGAAAACTTCTCATTTCAGGAGAATTTGAAAAAGGAGTCGGTTTTCCTAAAACTGATGGTTTTGGAATCCGTTGAGCATTTGGTTGTCTAACAACAGATGGTTTATCAAACTGAGTTTCCACAGACTTTCCTTTGCATTTCTCAATGAGTTTCTTTAACTCACTTATTGCTATGTTCTTGTCTTGCATTTGAGCTTTCAAATCCTGTATTTCATGATATTGTTCACGTTCTTTTCGAAATACATTTGATCCGTTTTCTTTGCAAACTGAGTTGTTTTTCATTTGTTCTTTACATTGTTGTAAAGCAAGTTCAAGAGAAATTGAGTGGTTTTCAAGTTTAGCAAAACTCTTTAAAAGTTTATTATGAACTTCTTTGTTAACAGATTCAGTTTGTTTTGAAAACTTTTGTGCAAGACATTCACATTCTTTGACTTTATGAAGATACAAGCATTGTAATTCAGTATAGATTTAAATGAAGACAGAGAATGCAAATATGAACATGGAACATCCTTAGACACACACTCTTCGAGAAGTATATCATATATGTTTGAAAAATTAGCCTTTTCAGATTTAAGTTCGTCAACCTCTTTTTCAAGGGATATAACGTACTCATAATCTTCATGCATTTCTATTTTAAGTTCATGTTCAAAATGAAAACTATCATTTTGAGTTTTTATGGAAAGGAGGCTTTAATATGGTTTTTTTATTCAAAACTTCACATATCCTTTAGCAGTTGGCAACCAACAATATCAATAGTATGTTTACCAAGTTGATCAAAAATTTTCTAAATTGATTGATGTTAAATGTCATGTCGTTAAAAACTTGTCTATTTTACTAATGGATTTGTAACGGGTATAAGGCAAACAGTTTTTAGCAATGTTGGTTTTGTTCTAACAAACGGTTTTTCTCCACATTGTCTTCCTACTTCTTTTGCGGTTCCAATTTGAAAAGATACTCCAGTGAGGTGCTTGAAAATTTCATAAGACTATTCTGTCTTGTGTAATCATATGGTTTAACAATTAATCTTTATTCAATTTTGATTACTCTATTTGTAATGAGGCAAGGTCTCTTCCCTATTGGGGGCAAATCTGTTTGCAAGATCAAAAGTATCATATGGGATCTCATACAAACAGGGGGTCTTTTCAGATTGAGCTTTCTTGAGGTACCTTGGATTAGCAAAGGTTGGTCTACCATTATATGTCGATTATTTGGGTGCTAACTTATGTAAAAAAAAACGGTCTAAATTGAATTGTTACGAGTGTAACAATTTGATTCAAAAAACTTTTAATTGGTTTGTCCTATTTCAATCACCTTTGTCAATATCCTTTCTTCCTTAACCTTTAAATCTGAAATGACCTTACTTTTCTCTTTGAGTTGACCTTCAAATTGTGACTTTGTTAAAAGACTCCTTTTTACTAACTCATCGTGTTTTTGATTGAGAACTGAAAATGTTCATTGGCTTTAGTTTTTTAACATTCTTTTATGGTAATGTCTTTATGAGCTAAAGCTAATAGTCCTAGAGTATCATTTAACTTTGTTTAAAGTATTTCATAATCAATCGTCCGGTCATTAAAGGCTATGTACTGATCAAGCTCATTCTGTTTGTTCTGAAGTGCAATAAGACAACTATCCCGACAACTAGTAGCCTCCCTCAGAGCCCTACTAGTCTCATCAAGGTTAGTTTTGCACTCCTCTAGTTCTTGAGTCAATGATGCGTTTGCTTTCTTTAATTGCTTTAAAATTGTTTTGTTTTCCTCAGTATCAAGAGTTAAATTTGCAATTAAATTAGCAAGCACAACACGCTCATCAGCACATTCTGCAGTATTATTCTCAGAATGTTGTCTTTTATTGGCAAACACATTATTTTCATCATTATTTTATACCTGTTCCAATAGCTGTTCAGTTGAACTGGATTCTTCTGGTAAGACCTCCTGAATCTTTGCCATGAAACTGTAATGTGTGTCCAAATTCCTGTTCATCAATCTCTTCATCCATGTGTCCGCTAGCCAATCAGCTTGCTCAGCTTGCAGTGGAACACCTTGTTCAGCTTGTTTGCACATCATCATCTTTTCCTTGTGATACGAGTAGTCTTTAACACGCTTTGGCCTCCTACATTCCTTTGCATAGTGGCCAAATCCCTTGCAGTTAAAGCACTGTATCCTTGTTTGTTGCACTACCAGACTGCCTACAGTTTCCCTAGTCCTAGCAACTGTCATTGTCCTTTGATTCCCAAACTGCCCTGACTGATTGTCGTTGTTATACCTTGGTGTGGTATCTTCAGTCTTGTTCCTGGAGTTTGAAGAAGTTCGAAGGTTGTTGTTGGTAGGTTTGTAGAGCCTTTTGAAATACTTTGCAAGGAGTGCCAAATTCTTTTGCATATCCTTATCCCTCTGAGCTTGTTCAGGATCACTGTCTTCTTCAGATACTGACTCAGATTGAGGTGTAACTGGTTTGGCGATCTCTTTGCCTTTGTGTCTGGTAGATGCACTAGGTCTTGTAGAAGATGATGTTGCATTAGATCTTTGAGGTTTTGGTGCTTGATAGTAATTATCTGAATATGGTTGAGCAGCCGCAAGAAGTGCTAATGGATTTGCACTTTTGGCTATTCTCTCAGCACGGATATCATTAACTTCATTTTGATACTGCTTCAGAATGTCAAAAAGTGTGTGATATGAGATGGTGTCTATTTCTTTTGATTGCTTGACAACCGTCACAAATCTTGACCATTCTGGTTGAAGTTGTTGAAGAAATTGAACATTCACTTGCATTGTAGTAACTTGCAAGTTGTTCCTTGTCAACTCATTCATTAGTTTATAAAACCATGAGTAATACGACTCCATTGATTCTCCATCTCGAGAAGTAAACTTCCCAAATTCCCAAAACAGATTGGTCTTTACATCTTGTACGTTCAATGATTCACCCTGTTGTAGCCTTTCAATGGCTATCCACATCTCATTCGCTGTTTTACAAGCATCAACAGTGGAATAGATATCATCTCCAATACCAGTTAAAAGCAAGAAAATTGCTTCTTTTTCAGACAGAAAGTGTTCTTTGTTCTCTGGAGTCATGTTCAATACTGTTTCAATTGTTGTATGTTGTTGTATTGCAGGATTACCTTCCGTTGCAGCAACAGCTTGAACTAGTACAGTAGATGGCACGTAGGGACCAGATAGTATGCTTTTTCTCAGTCCCTCACCATTTGGTTTCGTGTCAATGTACCGTAGAAAACGTGATCTCCATTGTGAATATCTTCCTGGTCCAAGCATTGGTGGACGATCTTTTGAACCAGCTGCCATGATATTGTTGTGCATTTGACTATCTGTTGAGGATGTATTGACTGGAGTAGACATGATGAATGAATGGTTATGAATTATGAAGTGTGAAAGTTGTTGGATCTTAAGTGGATATGATGTGATTGAAGTTGTGGTTATTTATGCAATTCACGTTCACGGGATTTTACACGTCTATGATTAAAACCGATAAATGAATTAACGGGATTTTACAAAATCACTAGAAAACCGTGAATGAATGATCGTTTGAGTTAAGGTTTGATTGTTGTTTGATTAGTCTGTTTAAGTCCTTGATTATGGTTTGGGTTTGATCTTTTGATTATGTTTAATGGTTGTCGATTAAAGTCCAAAGTCCGAAGATAACCTAGATGATTTTTACTTAATTTAATAAGTAAACCGCCACTTTGAAAGACACAAAACCACCGCCTATTCCTAAGCAAATCGCCACTTAAAAAATATAGCAAACCGCCTCCAAAGAATGGCCAAATCGCCTCCTAATCTAGACCAACTCGCTGCCTAATCAAACTAAGCAAACCGCCGTGGTTTATGGCAACTCGCCGTGTGAATTAATTAACCAAACCGCTGCAAGTATTGGCAAACCGCCGTGTATACTAATAATCAAACCGCCGTTAATAACAAACACCAAACCGCCGTGGGTTCTGTCAACTCGCCGGCTAATTAGTAACTCGCTGCCAAAATTTTAAGCCAACTTGCCACTAAACCCTGTCAACTCGCCTTTGACTTTTGGCAACTCGCCTTTGACTATTTCCTAAAAACGTGGATCTTGTCCCCCTTTCCTGTCAAACCGCCGTGCAGAATACTAATATTTTAATCAAACCACCATGAAGAACACAAGGACGAATTGAACAAAATCAAGCCTTATGATCTTTCTAGCCACGAAACTAAGCTTTAACACGCAATACTAAGTGGGTATATGAAGATAAAACATACATTAACATGTATTTCCTTGTGATTCCTTAAAAACAAAGCAACTCTCCACTTAGAACACCAAACTTTATTAGCTTAATATTTTGAACTTGGAGCTTGTATAACACACGAAATTGTTACAATCTAACCTTTTTGATGTGTAGAACAAGAGAAGATCAAGATTAACAAACAAATAAGCCAAAATCAAAAATGAGCCGTAGGCTTTTTTGCTTCAAAATAAACCACAAATTTGATCTTTTTAACCACAATAATTAACCACGAATCCACACGTAGCTCTAATGCCAATTGTAGGATCCCGTCTTCCGTTGTTTCGAACTCAAAAAATTGAGCTGAACAATCTCCCCCGAAGTGAGGTCTTGAACACGGGAACGAGCTTCCTTTATTGACTCAATAAAATTAAGGCTAACATATATATATGCTTTTAAACCCGTAATTAATTTTTGGCACCGCTGCCGGGGAAGTGTGCATCGAATATCGCGTTGAAGTTTGAAGATTAGTGTTTTGAAGACCCTTCCTCGTGAAGTTATCGTTTTGATATTTTCTTTTATATAAAAATAAAAATACAAAAATATTTTATTTTTCTCGATTTATTTTCGTAGATTTATTAGAAAAAAACCAAAAATACTTTTCCTAAAGTATTTAAAAAACTAAAAAAAAATTAATTCAAAAAAACAACAAAAACAACCGTTGTGTCACTTGTGAAATCGGCTCACTTTTAGATTACATACTTTAAGAGAGGTTTAAGGAGGGTTGATCCTACGAACTTCTATCCAAAAGGAGAAGGTTTTTAAAATGTTTCGCGCTTACCCGCTCCTCCGCTTCTTTGTGCGTTTTCTAAAGAGCTACCTTACACTTGTTCGATTATCGGTTATAAAAATATTTTTCTTTTTATTTTTCTTATTTTTAGTTCATGCGCACCCGCTCTTCATTGAATGTAATTGCCGAATCTTCCACGACTCTGAAACGTCATAATCGAAGACGTTCCAAGCAAAGAGGCAACCGTTTCACTGAAGAGAACATCCGTAGTTACAATGCCGATCAACTTACTATGGCGGAATTTACTCAAGCACCCACCGAGGGTTACGAGATGCACGTACTCCCGCTATTCTCGGCGGAGAATTTTGATCTTAAACATGGTCTTCTAAATCTTGTAACTTCAAAACAATTTTACGGATTTGAGAAAGAAGATCCACATGCTCACATTCATTGGTTTAACAAGATTACTTCCATGATTAAGTATAAAGATGTGCCGAATTCGTCGATTAAGCTTATGCTTTTTCCCTTTTCTATCGAGGGGGCAGCCCAAATTTGGCTCGAAAAAGAACCACCTCGTTCTATTCTTACTTAGGAAGATCTTGTTTCCAAGTTTATTAACCAATTCTTTCCTCCTTCAAAAACTACAAATCTCCGGAATGAAATTATGAATTTTCAGCAACATTTTGATGAATCATTTTGTGAGGCATGAGACCGTTTCAAGGATCTCCTTCGTGTATGCCCACATCACGGTTTTACGGAGTTGCATCAACTTGATACTTTCTACAATGCTTTAACCCCAACCGATCAAGATTCTTTTAATGCCGCCGCCGGTGGAAATCTTTTGACTAAAACTCCTCGAGATGCTTTGACAATTATTGAAAACAAGACAAAAGTTCGCAACTCACGAAACAAACCGATTATTTCAAAAGTGAGTACGAATGGTCCTTCTTCTTCTTTTAATGCCACCGCCGGTGGAAATCTTTTGACTAAAACTCTTGCAGACACCGTTAAGGCTATGCTTGCTCAGAAATCTTCTCCTCCAGCTTCCGTGAAAGCAGTTGAGTAAATTTGTGTTACTTATGGTGGTCCGCATCCTTACCACCAATGTCTTGCCACTAATGGCAATATTTTTCTAGAATATCGAGATAATATTCAAGGATATGTTTTAGCAGCCGCAGTAAACTATAATCAGGGAATTACCGGATACCATCCTCAGAGTGTAGCTAACCAAATTCGACCACCGGGTTTTGCACAACCGAATGTGCAAAATAATCAAACCCGGTACAATCAAGGTTATAATCAAAATCGAGGAAATAATTAAGGAAATCCGAATTATCAAGCTCCGATTCAGCAAACTCAAGTTGCTCCTTCGAATGAATTGTCAAACTACAAGAAGATAAATGATGCTAATATGAAAGCTATGCAAAATCAAATAAATAATGTGAAAAATGAATTGAGAAATGAAATGCAAACTTCAATACAAACTTCAATGTCAAATCAAACCAATGAGCTTAAAAATATGATGGCTAGTTTTTTCCAAATGAATACCGCTTCTTCTTCAGGTTCGGGATCACTTCCTAGCAATCACCACCCAAAGTGGTATTTCTTATGATGGACCTCCAATTCCTCCTCTTCCCAAGGTGGTGGAACGGGAACCCGAGGTGACAACAGATAAGGTGCAACCAAGTACCAAAAACATCCAACCTCTGGTAGTCCAAACTCAAGCTCCAATTGATGAGCCCGTTGTTGCTCCTAAGCCTAAACCGTCTATTCCTTACCCTTTAAGAGCTAACAAACAGAACTTCATGAAAAAGATGATAATCTAGCTTCGAAATTTGTTGAAATCTTTAGGGAATTACATTTCAAGCTCAGTTTCGCGGATGCTCTTCTACATATGCTGAAATTTGCTTCAATGTTCAAAAGTCTCCTTAATAACAAAGAAAATTGTTTGACTAAGCTAAAACACCGGTGAATTAGAATTGTTCGGCGGTTATCCTAAAAAGTTTCCCAAAAAACTTGGAGACCCCGGCAAGTTTCTTATTCCATGTGATTTTCCGGAGTTAGTTGAATGCTTAGCCTTGGCCGATCTTGGTGCAAGCATCAACTTGATGCCTCTTTCCATATGGAAGAAGCTCTCATTCCTCGAACTTACTCCTACTCAAATGATTCTTGAACTTGCAGACCGATCGACTACTAGTCCATCCGGTATTGCCGAAGATGTATTTGTAAAAGTAGGAAAGTTCCATTTTCCGGCCGACTTCATAGTCATTTATTATGTTGTCGATCCTTGGGTTACCTTAATTCTTGGGAGACCCTTTTTGAGGATGGCGCGTGCTTTGATTGATGTTTATGGTGAAGAATTAACTCTCCGAGTTGATGATGAAGCAGTAACCTTTAAAGTTGGTCAAACTTTGAGATACTCCTACAATGATGCTGTGTCGATTAATCGAATCGATGTCATCGACGTAGGATGTGAGGAGTATGCTCAAGAAGTGCTCGGATTCTCGAATAGTTCAAAAAGTGGCAATCCCACTCCGTCTTTAGATCTTATCCTTTCTACTTCTTCCCCCTCTCTCACTCCTTTTGAGGGAGGGGGCTTCATTTTAGAAGAAATCAAAGCTTGTCTTACAAATGATTCAATTCCACCAGGAATTGATGATGCCGACTTTGATCCGGAGGGAGACCTTCTTCTACTCGAGAAGTTATTAAACGATGATCCATCATCTCCTCTCCCTCTAAAAGAACTCATGTTGAGGAACTTAAAATCATAAAATCTTCTATTGATGATCCTCCAGAGGTTGAGCTCAAGGATTTACCTTCTCATCTTGAGTTTGCATTTTTGGAGGGAACCGATAAACTACCCGTCATAATTGCTAAAAACTTAAAAGAAGATGAGAAGGTTCGACTTCTAAAGGTTTTAAAGTCACACAAGCGTGCCATCGCTTGGAAAATCTCCGATATAAAGGGCATTGACCCTCAATTTTGTAGTCATAAAATATTAATGGAGGATGACTTTAAACCGGCAATTCAACATCAAAGAAGGGTTAATCCAAAAATTCATGAGGTTATCAAAAAGGAAATTATCAAACTACTTAATGCCGGGTTGATTTACCCTATCTCCGATAGCCCGTGGGTTAGCCCAGTTCATTGTATGCCTAAAAAGGGTGGTATAACAGTAATTGAAAATGAAGATAATGAGTTGATACCTACTAGATTAGTTACGGGATTGTGTTTATGCATTGACTACCCAAAGTTAAATGATGCCACTCGTAAAGATCATTTCCCGTTACCATTTATGGACCAAATGCTTGAAAGCCTCGTGGGAAACGAATACTATTATTTTCTAGATGGTTTCTCAGGATATTTTTAGTTTCCAATTGACCCACAAGACCAAGTGAAGACCACTTTCACTTTCCCTTATGGGACATTTGCCTACCGACGCATGCCTTTCGGCTTATGTAATGCTTCGGGCACGTTCCAAAGGTGCATGATGGCCATTTTCCATGACATGATCGAGGAAACAATGGAGATCTTTATGGATGATTTCTCAGTCTTTAGGGATTCTTTCTCATCATGCTTTTCCCATTTAGACAAAATGCTAAAATGGTGCAAAGACACTAATTTAGTTCTAAATTGGGAGAAATGCCATTTTATGGTAAAAGAAGGCATTGTTCTAGGACGTAAGATTACAAAGTCCAAGATTGAGGTCGACAAAGCTAAAGTTGATGTTATAGCTAAACTCCCTCATCCGACTTCCGTTAAAGGCATTCGTTTTTAGGACTTCACGCCGGGTTATTATCGTCAAATTTATTCAAGATTTTCTAAAAATCGCCCGGCCATTAACCCATCTCTTGAAAAGATAAGTTTATTTTTTCAAAAGAATGTATTGAATCGTTTAATATACTTAAGAAGAAGTTAACCGAAGCTCCGATTTTAGTTGCCCCTGATTGGGACCTACCATTTGAAATTATGTGTGATGCTAGTGATTACGCGGTAGGTGCAGTCTTGGGGCAACGTAAGACCAAACATTTTTAGCCTATACACTATGCTAGTAAGACCATGACGGATGCTCAGGCACATTACACTACGACGGAAAAAGAATTATTAGCCGTGATGTATGCTTTCGAGAAATTCAGGCCTTATTTAGTCTTGTCTTAGACCATAGTGTATACGGACCACTCGACTCTCAAATATCTTCTTGCCAAACAAGATGCTAAACCGAGATTGCTCTGGTGGATTCTCCTACTCCAAGAATTTGATGTCATTATTCGTGATAAAAAAGGAGCGGAGAATCTCACGGCCGACCACTTATCAAGACTTAAAAATCCCCACCAAGATGTTCTCGAGAACAAGGAAATTACCAAAACATTTCCTCTCGAGACTCTTGGTATGGTTACCTTTCATGTTGATTCGAGTACCCCATGGTTTACCGACATTGCAAACTACCATACAGGGAATTTTATTGTGAAAGGGATGTCGTCCCAACAAAAGAAAAAAATTATTTAAAGATGTTAAGCATTATTTATGGGACGACCCCTACTTGTTTAGAATTGGTGCGGATCAAGTGATTAGACGATGTGTTTACGGCCAAGAAGCCGTTGATATCCTTACGGCTTGCTATAATGGAACCACCGGGGGACATCATGGTGCCAACTACACCGCTAAGAAAGTCTTTGATTCTGGATTTTATTGGCCGATTATTTACCAAGATGCCCATGACTTGGTCACACGGTGTGACGCTTGTCAACGTCAAGGCAAAATCTCACAAAAAGATGAAATGCCCCAAAATGCAATTCAAGTATGCGAGATCTTTGACGTGTGGGGCATCGATTTCATAGGCCCGTTCCCGTATTCTCGAGGGAACAAGTACATTCTCATGGCCGTAGACTACTTGTCAAAATGGGTTGAAGCAAAAGCGCTCCCCACTAATGATGCCCGAGCTGTTGTGAAAGTTTTGAAATCTCTCTTTGCCCGATTTGGAACTCCCCGTGCTATTATTAGTGATCGCAGTACTCATTTTTGCAATGACCAATTTGCAAAGGTCATGCTTAAATACGGAGTTACTCACCGTCTCTCCACTGCGTATCACCCACAAACAAGTGGGCAAGTTAAGGTTTCCAATCGTGGTTTAAAATGTATCTTGGAAAGGAACATAGGTGAAAACTGTGCTTCATGGTCCGATAAGTTAGATGACGCCTTGTGGGCCTTCCGTATCGCTTTCAAGACACCAATCGGGTGCACTCCTTATAAGCTAGTGTACGGAAAAGCTTGTCATCTTCCTATCGAACTTGAACACAAGGCCTATTGGGCCTTGAAACATTGCAATTTTGACCTTGTGACCGCGGGTGATCTTCGAAAAGTTCAAATGAATGAATTAAATGAACTTAGTGATCTTGATTCACTTTCTGATTAACCCTTAAAAAAAATATAAATATATAATACTTATAAATATATAATAAGGATAATTATCAAGAAAATCAATAAAATCTGAGTAGTATATGATATTCCCGGGTCGTTTATCCCTAACGAGGCGTGAAATTGACGGTTACGTTATTGGTATGACTTTTGGATGCTTGAATACAAGAAGGATTTGGTTTTTGGTTTTCTAAATCTATGGGAAATACAAATTACGGCAACGGGAAAACTTAAAAATCTACGGGAAACATAAATAAGGCAAGGGAAAGATAATAGGCAAGCTAAACTAAAAACAGAAGCAATTACGAAATTAAAAACAAATAACGGGAACTTAAAACGTGTCTAAATAACGAAATTTTCAAAATTAAATCCTATAAATGCAAATTTCAAAAAAAATCTTAAACTAAACACTTAAAACTAATTTAATAAAAATTATAGAGAAAACTACAATTTTGGTCCACTATCTTTACCGGGTATAACACTTTTGGTCCATTTTTAAAAAAATTTGCGGGTTTCACTCGAGCTTCAATCCTTAGCATGATGTTGGAATCCAATATCCTAAATCTTATCGACTAACGTTTATCTTTGAGCATACTTAATAAACGGCTTTAGATTTACGTAGAGACCCTTCTTAAATACATTGTGGACAATGTTCTGTTCTATTATGGGGGGGGGGGATCTATCGATTTGATTATGCCTATAGCAGTCGTTGTTTTCACGTAATCCCGTTTTTACCACCAAAATACCAAAAATGAAAAAATTTTAAAAAATTGTTCATAAAAATAAAATAGTCCCGTACCTCTCGTCCATACTGTTAGACCTTCGCATATGCTGGGTAGAAATACTCGACACCCCATACAATCTTTGACAAACCCCCCCCATAAATTAGAGTTTTGTCTTATATGTTTGACTTTCCTGTGGGGTGAACAAGATTAATATTTGTGACTCGATCAAGCGTTGTTGAGGCTCTTAGCTTTGTAACTTGTTACTTTTATATATTATAGAGTATATAAGTACTCGTAATTTATCATGTTCTTCTCAGAGTACTTGGTCCTATCATAAGCTATTTTGTCATCTGTGGCTATCAATAGCTCAAATTTGGACTACGTCCTGAGTAGTAATTCTTTTGTCACCCCTTACTTCTAATGATTTTAATATTTGCCTACTCAGACGAAGACGACTTCAGAAAAAAATAGTCTATAGCGTCTAATGTCGAAAATAACTCTCGAATATTCCCCACCTCCAAGCCGCATGTGTGTGTGTGTCTGTCCCTCATTGTATGAGAGTCTAACTTAGATCAGAAGATGCAGATGATCTTCAGGCATGTTCTCACTGCCTCCCCCGGTAAGCTTGTGCTAGAAACGTCTGCCAGATACTCAGAGTGAGAGTATGTGCAGCGCTCTTTCTCAAAAGTATGACGTAATACATACTGAATAATATGTTACATATGATTTTCCTAACCCACCTCCTCAACACCCTTCCACCAAGTATAGTCGCGCTCAGCTCCACCCCCCCCTGATCAACGCTAATCTCATCCTCTTTTAAAGATCTCAGCTCAACTCCCACCCGACTACCCCCCCACCGATATTCATGGTTCTTATTATATACACACATCTCTCTCCTCCTCTCGCTCCCCCCCCCCCCCCCCCCCCACCCGCGCTACTCGCTCATAATTTCTTCACCAAACAATGCATATCGCTGACGCGCATCATCATGTCCTTACTGCCCTCTCTGCGCCAGCGCACTCCCACGCATCTCCGAACCCCCTGCTGCAGCGTCCACTCTCAAAAGAAGACCCCCCACCCCCTATAGTAACGATACTAATACTTCCTCGAGCACCTGTCTTAACAAGTTCTGCTGCATTCTTGCGGCCACTCAACTTCTCCCAGTCTTGCGTCCGCAGCCTTACATCTCTCAAGGTCGAGGATTTCCTTCGTTTAATGGATGTATAATTATATTAAGTGTAATATATGTGATCTTAAATCTAAATTATAGGGGAAAATCTTTTTTTTCTTAAATTTAAATTATGTCTTTTGTATAACTAAGACTTCCGTTCCGCGTTTTATAGTTGTGATTTTGTCTAAATAATTGTTTATTTTGACGGGATAGCCTCTAGAGTTTTTGAAACCGAAGGTCCGCCCGTGAGTTTCGTTATATTATTTGTTGGGTTGTTGTAAAATGCCCTGGGCACTTAGACGGTCTCGGCTGGGATGTGCCGAGAAGAAAGTCACTACATGGAATGATCTCGCCTTCAAACTCATAATTCTGGGGTGGAACGTGAAGCATATAAATATTACAATTTTCTTAAAATAGGTTGATCATGTTGTATTCGAAATAAGGCTATTCACCTAGATATAATAATTGTTGAGGAGTGAAAAAGTTTCACAAGTTACAAGATGAGTTGGTAGGCCATCTTAAACTTGTATTTAACGGTGATTTCATTTTTAAACTTGGTTTGGGACAAGTGAAAAATCAGGGACGATGAATTTATCCTTTTGGGCATTTTAGGATTGAAGTGCTTCTTGTTCTATGACCCTAAAGGTTATGAAAATAACGAAAGTCCAGACATTCTAGTTAGTTGCTTAAAAAGAAAAGTATAAAAAGAAAGAGAAAAAGAAAAAATATAAAAAAAAATATATGTGTGGCAATTAGTATAAATATATAAAAAATGGTCAAAATGGGGCTTTTCAAAACTAACGATTCTTTAATCCCTTAGGATGAACACTTAGCTACTTTTCGAGGTAATTAGTCTTGAGGATTGAGATTCTTGGTTTTCTAAAGTGTTTACTTATGGCATTGCGTGAGGACACGCAATAGTTTAGTATGGGGGATTTTGGTATGTGCTTAATTACACATACCTTTTACCTATAAAAACTAGCCTAAATGACCAAAAACGGACATAAAATGCCAAATATATGTGTGTTTTGCTATTTTTGTTGTGCAGGTAACGGATATTCACTAAAGGACAAAAACAAAGCCAAAACCAACAAAACCGAGCACGAGAATGGAATGAGCGTGAAGAATCGAAGCCGATGACATATGCATCTTAAATAGGCCAACCTGCACCTATTTAATGGGCCGGGCCAGCCCATTAAGCCTTATCTATAAACCTTATAAGATAAAAAAGCTCAAAGTCCATTTAATAACCAAACAAGCCCAACAATAAACCTTTTAAACTATTCACAGTTAGTCCTTAAGGACTAACATAGTTAGTCCCTGACTATTGCACAGTTAGTCCCTGAGCCTTACATCGTTAGTCCTTTTCCTCTAACCCCGTTACAAATCAAAAAAACCAATACCCCCAAAATCAATTACCCGCCAAAACTTACTATTCATCATCCCTGTCCCTTTTACCCTGCGACCCGATAAATCCCCCTCACACCCCACTAACACATTCCCCTAGACCACAAATCCACCTTGGCAATCCTATGATTTTTGATTGGTTGATGGGACGTGATCAAGATTAATGGCTGAGATGGGCTTAAAGAAACACAAGATGGAATCAAAGGCTGAGATTGGAAGGCTTGAGGAGCACGCCCAATCCCTCTCACAAAAGAAACGCAACTCAAAGGACTAGTGCTTCTCAATTCGGCTATATAAAGGCCATTTAGTCAAGTAGGGGAGATGTAGTTTTTAATCTAGTGTAGTTTTTAATTAAGTTTTATTATTGTATTTCACAGCTTATTGTAACCTTTCTTTAAGTTTTATAACGTTTGTTTAAGTATTAATGAAATTTTAAGTTTTATTGTTAAATTCTATTTTTATGATTAAGTGAATTATATGTTTGAAAATGATCTGATAAGCTCTTATAAACTCTTGTTTAAACTGTTTTACTAAGGCAAATTAAACCTTTTCATAGCTTATAGTGTTTAAGTCAATTCCACATCAAAATCCACCCCTAAAAATACCTCAACTAACTTGGAAGATAAGCCAAATCTGGAAGGGCTTATATGACCATACTAGCTTGTTTTCAAACAAGCTAGAGCTTGTTGATAAGCTCTTAAGAGCATTCATGCCCTCGTTTTGAGCAAAGGGTTTTGTAAGTTCACTTTTTCATTTTTAGCTTAAAACTGTCTTAGCTTATATAACTGCTTATTTACTGTTTCTATTTGCTT
>BQNB010118552.1:0-20970 GCA_026074375.1 Tanacetum coccineum | reverse complement strand
GCATAGCCACAAAATATGCAATATCCTCAAGATACAAGTCAACAAAAGTTTAGATAACATGTTCTAAATGTACAATAACTATATACGGGTCGCCAAAATATACTTCAAGATACAAAATACCATATACGTACCCATATATAAAATGTCCTAAATGTCATCATCCCCACTAACATCCTCATCCCCGCTGGTGTCCTCATCCCTGCTCGGCTCATCATCCCTACCCCCGCCACTCCCACACCTCTTGTTTCCCTCCGCCGATCTCTCTCTTTGAATCAACTGCGTATAATCTAGGACACGTACGAGGTTGTTACTACGATGACTGACCACTCTTCCATCAACTTCTACCTCTCCCGCCTTGTTCGCTTGACCTCTTCTTTAATCTCATCAATCTCGGCATCGGTGTACGTACCTCAAGGCTCATCGATAAAGATGGTGGTTTTGCCCTTTCTGGTGAGAACCCTACCAACCCCGGGAATGTGCCCCCGCTGCTTGCCCCTCTAACCTAAGCCATTATCTCCTCCTTAGTGTAGGTCACACCAGAAGGCGTAGTGGCTCCTAGATCCTTCAGCCTCAGCATCTCCTCCTATGTAGTGACACAAAAACGAGATAATTAATATATTAGTCGGGTTACTATATTATGTCTCGACAAATCATTAAAGTGCTTGTTTTAAAAAAAACAATACTTACATATTTAACTCGGGCCTCATCTTGCGCAAATACGCCGTCATAAGTGTGATTGTCAAAGAAGGTCGATATGTGGGACGGGTACTCATAGGTCATAGAGCTCTCCATCTGTACATACACACATATATAAGATCAAACAAATTAAAAACGACAAATCACAACACACCATGTATATAATGAACTATATATATGTAAATTAATTATAATGTGTATTACCTGCTAATCTCGAAGGACAGAATGCATGAGCGGGACTCTAACCACTTTGACCTTGATGCCCCACTTGCGCTTAAGGTTGGCCCTGACATCAAGAATGTGAAGCGTTGGCCTGACATCAAGAAGTGCATCGAGCAGCATTTCGCCAAGGTCTACGTCGACAAAAAGTCCTACTTAAAGAAAACCTATTAGAGTGTTGGACCCAACAAAACGTGTGATGTTGAATGCATCAGATCTCGACCTCCCCCAAACGTAGGGCAGGCATAATGGATAGGTAGATTGGCTATTGGCTTACCCCTAAGCACGCTGCCCAAGCCGTTCAAAATGCTCAACACCAAGCAAAGAGCAAGGAGATATAACAAAAATAGATACAGAGATATAAATAAATAAACAAATTTAGATAAATATACACATTCAAAAAATGAACACAATAATAAAATAATATAAGGAAAATGAAATAACTGACCATGAGCCATCCCATGATGTGCACCCTCTTCTCCTCCTCGATTTTATGCCAGGCTGGGTAGTACATCGAGTACTCCCTGACGAGCTCGCCGATAAGGTTACTCCACCGCGCAGTGTTTTCACCGAGATGAAGCATTTTTCCTTTATTGTTATACTCAAACATGATCTTCAGCGGGCCATATGCATCCATGCAGGCCTTTAGCCTGAGGTTCCTGGTTTCTTTGCGGGTCCTCTTGCTTCCTCCATCTCTGCCGCATCCCCTGCCTCCCTGGTGGCTTTTTGGCCTCCCACACCTATAAATTCAAGTGAATGATAACGTCATAAAAATTCAAAGTAAGCAAATTCAAGTTATCAAGTTTATGCTTATATTAAAATAATTCAGAAATTCTTACCTTGGAAACCGGTGCCAATCGGACATGGAGGGGGACGAGATAGGTAATCACCGCCACCATCACCACCGTGACCCCGTGCTACTGATGCTGACATCTATACAAGTACAAGTAGAATAACATATAGAAATTCATGAACAAAATAATATAAGCATGCAGACATTCAAATACATACACATTTAAATAAATATACACATTTAAACAATATGTAGAACCATAGAAGGGGGGTGAATATGGTTATCTTGACTTCTTCAAAGTTTATAAAAATTTAAGTCTTGAAAGAGCCGATTGGTGTGCTAGTCTACTTTGTGGTAAGAACAATAAGTAGATAGAGAGAAAGAGAGAAGGAGAGACACCACGATATATACTGGTACCGGAAGGGGGGTTTAGTCTTTCTGTGTGTCTAATTACGAATCTACGACTCCTATACTATACTAGTATAATCCTTATGGTGGACTACAAACTGTATTACAATTTAACTCCACCGATGTTCTCAACGATCGACGCTCATAAAGAAGAGTTACTACCTATGGTATTTCCACAGATACAAGACTTCCCTTACCACTCGATTGATTGAAATAACATAGTTGAATAAAGTCCTAATGTAACCTAGAGACTCAATTCTAAAGAAAGGGTATGAGAAAGAAGACCCTCGACAAAACACACAAGTAGGGATTAGGTACTTGTGTGGCTCTCTTGCAGAGATATGTTCACTTCAATAAATTGATAAAGGAAAAGTTTAGAACACTTTGATGTTAGACTTAGTGGATTAGAGAATAGAAAGAGAGGAAAGAATATTTGTAAGAGGTGAGGAATACAAAGGCCAAAGGTGGGTATTTATAGGCCAAGAATCCCAAACTTCAGAAAATATTTCGTGAGTGGCGCACTGCCCACGCGTCAGCGCGTGGCCAGCGCACCAGATTCCCAAAATATTTTCTTTGGGATTTTAGCATTTTAAATACCCACACTTGTTAAACCCCCAATTGTACTTCATGCTATGACCTTTCAATCATTCTTATACTCAAGGTCAACCAACTCAAATAGCCATTTGATAAAAATGTTTGTGAAGTATTTAAAAGCATTTAGCTTATCCAATATTGTAAAGAGAGAAAAGAATTATTAGAAAGGGGTATTTTAGGTATTCCTCAAAGTGTAACTAGCTTAGTTGGTATCCAACTAAAGGTTTGAAAGATCTAGTTAGAGTAAAAGAGAATATTCTTGGAATATTCTTAACTTGGAGAGAAAGGGGGAAGAATTTGAAATTTGAATTTTAAATCTTTCAAGCACATGTTAGATAAGAGAGAATGGATTTTTTTAGGTAAAGGGTTACCCCAGTAAAGTATATTAAAACCAAAAATGTTAAGTACAAATGGAATGTGGCTAAAATACCACATTAACCTTAAGCTAAACAGCTTGATAAACACATAAAACCATTGCTTATGATATGCCATAAACACTTACAACTCTAGAGACAACTAATTGCAACTAGAACAAATGACCCAACTGAATAGGCTAACCAGTAGCAATCGTGAAAGAAGAACTTCCACCAGTTTTTGTATTTTGAAATAAGTTAGCCGATTCATCATACACATTTTGAATAACTTCTTATTCATCATTCAAGGCAGAAAAAGAATTAGACGTGGTGATATTATCATTCTTAGAAGAAGTACCAGTAGTCTTCACCATAGATGTCGATTTAGATGCAAATACTCACATTATATCGTCCCGTCTTAGGGTGCGCCTTGTAGTGGCCGTTAGCTTATATCTTACATTTCTGATATAACCCGAAGGACCAGCAGACTGGCCACCATTAGTAGTCTTGGATTTACCATTCCTCTTTTTCCTTTTACCTACTATTTAGAAACCATCATTAGTCTTCTCAACAGTAGGAGTAAGAACATTAGAAGTAGAAACAATATGAGGACTCACCACCTTTTTAGGGCAATAGTCATGGACATGACAAAAAATCTTAGATATATCACACTTGGGCGGCCTCCATTCATACTCAACACGGATGGTTTCTTTAGTGAAATCATCCCTAGTAAGTGAAGGAATACCAATAGTAACAACATCCACGAGATCAACCTCTGATTTAACCTCAATTAAGCACCGAGCAAAACTACTCATACCTTACGAATCCTTACACATAGAACTTGTGTATGAGTCAAGCATAACAGGTTTGCCAATGAAGGTAGGATTTACAAACTAAAACTCATCTACCTTGATACAATTATAGAGGAACAATGATAACATCAATAGATTGAATTCCATTATAATGACTCAAATTCCTTATAAAAATGCTTACAAATATGCTATTAATGTATGAAAACGTTACTTAATTGTTTATTATTAGTTTTCAGGGTCTAAGTAAGCATTTTAGCAAAATACAAGGGATTTGGACAAGAAATGCACTAAAGTGAAGAGTCCAAGGCACTTTACGGCGTAACACCCCTGAGGGATTACGTCGTAACATACTCTAACAAAGAAATGAGTCATCACACCCTTTACGGCGTAAAGAGTCTCCAAGATTACGTCGCAACATTCAAATCTACAAGAGATGATGTATCTGACTCAGCGTTACGGCGTAACATATGCGACAGGGTTACACCGTAACATCCTTTTATGCATAGAAGATTGGTTGATTACGTAGCAAGATTACGGCGTAACATCCCTTAAGGGTTACGCCGTAAACCTTTCGAAGCCAATAAATAAATCCCTCCTCAGGCTCATTCATCATCACTCACCACCACCACTTCACACACAGTTCTAAGGGGTGAACCAAACCCCTAAGGTTCGAAGCATTTCATCTAAAGGTTTAAGGGAGAAGCCATTAGCATACTTATTGTATTTAATCGTTTATTTCATTCTCTGTAAGAATTATGATGATTTAATCCATGTCTTTATTGATTAATTCTTGCATTGCTATTACTATGAGCGGCTAAGCACTTCTAGTGATGGCCTAACCATGTAGTTACTATTGTTGTAATTATGATTTCCTGTTTAATTATGGTTCTGTTAGATATCCTTATAGCCTTTTATTGATCCCCATGTTTTGGTAGTATAGAGGGTGGCTTAGATCTTATTAATCCTGATTATTAGACTTACCATATTGAACCTGAGATTAGTGGGTACTAAGGTAGATTGACATCTATCCATAGTGTAGGAATTAAACAGATTATCGCCTTTGTTACATTAAATACTTACAAAGCATGGGAACTCTTTCAGAGGGGGTTAATAACCACTAAAAGCTTGGATGCCCTGCTAGTGTGATCGTAGGGGAATGTGGGACCGCAAAGTAAGCATAGGACATACCTTAAATGAAAATTCGGGTCTGTCAACTTTAGAACCACTAATGGAACTTATAATTGAACATTGCACATGAAAATTTAATCATATCATTGGTAATGAAATGGTTAGGTTAGCACACCTTCTCCTTGATATCTTCTATCTATTTATTTTATTGCATTTACTTTCCTATAATTCTTAAAATCAATCTTAAAACCATTTTCAATCGTAACAATAATCAAATTAGAACTATTAAACCTTAGCTCTTAGGATGACCTCGGATTTATCAAGCTACTACACTATATACGACCGGGTTCTCTGCCCGTTAGTGCGTGTATCGATAATTGAGTTTCATAAATTTAAAACTTGGTAAAAATATTATTCAAAACAATTTACGCATCAAGTTTTTGGCGCCGCTGATCTAATTTTAGTTGTAGTTTGATTTCTAATATTTTCGTTGATTTCTCAGGAAACATGATGAACGAGGTAGACATTAAAAACCTCACCATTGAACAATATGTAATGTTGACACAGAAAAACAAACACAAGGAATGATTAGAACTAAATCCGGTAGGATAATAACAAAGAATATCGATGATATGACTATAGCAGAATATATGGAGTATGAGGCAGAAATGAGAAGGGATCCTTGGAGATATACTAGGAATTCAGGATTAACCACCCTGGGAGGAACTAAGAGCTTGGAAAACATGCATCAACCTGACAAACTAAAAACCAATGATTATTTTCCCTCAATTCCCACTTGTTTCAAACCTGCCCAATCGCGTACCGATGACATACATGAACCTTTAGGAAATAAACCAAATGACTATCACCTCTTTACACCCCAATCACATTATGAAATTGAAGTAAGTTTTGATGAAGATGTAGATGAATGGTTGAATGAAGAGTTAAGTAAACGCATGACTGGGCAGGATAAGGAGGAAGAAGAAGATGCTCTAATTGACATCCTCAAAACAGTGGTTGAAGAGTGCAAGTTAGTTTACAAAAAAGCTCAAATTAGAACACCTTCTAGCTGGACTAGCAAAATTCAGGGGGTATCCTTCGTAGTAGAAGAAGAAGAAGGGGATAGTTCAGAAACCTTACCATATCAGCAACCATCGAATGAAATAAACCTATGAAGTTTTACTCTTCCTTGCACTATTGGTAATCTTAAGATATATGCTATGGCTGATGTAGGAGATGGAATTAATATGATGCCTAAATTACTGTTTAAACATTTGAAGTTGGCTAACCTTAAGAAAACCAGCATGGCTATTAAGATGGGTAATATGACAAAAAAGGCCCCATTAGGAATAGTGGAGAATATCCCGGTAAAAATTGATAAGTTCTTGTTCCATTCTGATTTTGTAGTTATTGACACGCTTGAAGAAACTGACGAAACAATACTTTTGGGTAGACCATTTTTGGCCACGATACATGCTCAGATAGATGTTTTCAAGGGTGAAATTTCATTAAGAGTAGGAAATGAAAAAGTGAAGTTTGATATGAATGGAGAAATATGTCACTCTAGGGTTCCTCTTGAATTTTTTTTCATGGTAAACTCTATTCAGGAGAGCGAATATTTCAATCCTCATGAAATAGAAAATGATGATTCCCCTGCATTGGAACAAAGAACCTTTCACTACAGCGAGGAGAGTGTAGACACTGTTGATTCTAGCAGCGATAGTCAAGAGAATGAAGTAGGAAGCCATCTCTCTGAAAATGTATCAAGATGGCATGTTTGCAAACTTGTTCATATAACCTTTAAGATTTGTGAAGAAGATTACAGGATATGGCCTACTTGCAATCCCGATTTAAGCTTTTGTAGTGGGTATAATGCTATTTATGGAAAAGAGGAAAATGGGATGCTAAAACAATGGATATGTTTTCGAGATCATGAGAGACAGAATGTCGGGGGAAATGGGATGAAATTTGATAACTTCCTTAAAGTAAGGTATGGGAACAAGAATATTGATGATGTAACTTGTGAGCGGCGATACTACGAGTGGGTAGTACGGAATTATGATTTTAAAGTTAAATCACAAAGAACCACAAAGTATACCGACCCATACGACCTTCACCATAACAGTGATAGCCCACCAAATGACACCTTGCGCATAAACACCTACTTCCCTGACGTCTCCCAAACACAACCTAAATCACGTATTAGGGAAAATTCATTTGAAGAGTGGATGAAAATTAAGTTAGGGCACACAAATATCAATGATTCTATGAGGCACGTGATGTTTAAGGAATGGGTAAAAGAAGACTTTAACTTTGGGGTCAATATTGGAAGGACAAAGGACGACCCATACTCTAGGAATTTTGATGTATACAAAGATGAGTTTGATAAAGAAATGGAGAAGTTGGTAAATGAATATGAGTTAAAAGCAGGGAGGAAGAGATATGCTTTGGAAGAAGTATGGGAAAAATGTGAAAAATTTCATGATTCAACCAAACAGTGGTATGATGAAGGATTTGAGGAAGAGGAACTTTGGCAAAATGGAATAGAGGAGATAGACTACACACCTCCATTAGCTAAAAATGAAACTTTTAAAGTCTGTTGATCCCAACTTAAGATCGATTCCTTAGCTTGTAAAGGTTAAGTTACTTTGGATAAATCCAAAACAACTATGGTAGTTAACGGATCTAGATTTATTGAAAAAACCAGGAAGGAGATGAACGAAGAAGGAGGAGCCACTAGGAAAACGTAGAATTAGGATGAGTCTAACTTAAAAATTCGGTAATAAACAAAAGTGCTTATCGGGAGACAATCCGTCTTTAATTAATAAAATGCATTTAGAAATTTGAATATTAGTTGGTTTTTGGTTTCTAACTTTATTTTGCAGGTTCTCTCTACAATAAAGTGGAATTTGAGGTCTCCTCGACTCGTATTCATGTGGTAGTAAGGTTCTGTCTTGGCGTAATCACTTAGGTTACGCCGTAATAGATATTATTACGGCATAAAGTCTTGTACTTGTTATGCCGTAACCTACTTAGTTCAAATATAAAATTTTTAAATCCACATGTTTACGGCGGAAAACCAATCAGGGTTATGACGTAACCTTTTTTGAAACACTCAAATAGGTTGAAAACTTCTTCAAAAACCATGTATAAAGTAATGAACTTTGGGGGTGTTCTGTTAATCCCTCATGGACTTCATAATCCACTTGGCCACCAAGTGGTTTAAAACGGCACTTTGTTGCATATGGCTAAATCTCAACCGTGATTCCTACAAAAGTGAGTTAGATTGTAATGTATATTTATCTATGAATGGTTAATGCTTGTTGTAGTCTAGTGATTTCAGGTTGTTCTATTGACACTTTGCAAGAAGTCAACTCTTGCAATTATCACTCGGAGAAGAGATCAACACTCAGGGGAGTCTTTTGTTATTTAATTTACTCTGTTTCATTATTTCATATTCCTTTAATTGTACTATTAGGGACATTGTACAAAACAAGTGGGAGGATGGGAGTACACTTTCAACACTTGACCTTATTTGCTTCGATTTCCTAGTTTTTCTTAGAACAAAATGGTGCTAATTTTAAAATTTTGACATGTTTTTCTTACTAAACTAGAATAAATCTTTGCCGAGCACATTATTATATTGTAATTAATTTGGTAAGAGTAAGCCTAGTATTCTGTTTTCATATGTTATACATAAAATCCACTAAATACATGAGAGTGCCAGTAGTATTGTAGACTTTAAAACTTGGCTTGTACATCTTGTTAAGACCTAATTGGTTAGTTGGAATAGACTGTTTAAAAAGGCAACATTTTAGTAAATCACCAAAAAAGCCTATATGTGTGTGTTTATCGGCTTGTCACACTGACTTGTCGACCTCCCTGTGTAAAACCCTAGTTGCACTCACTACCAGTGCAAGATACCCCTAGATCACCTTGTCAAGCCATTCCTGTTTAAACAATATATGTTTCGTTACACCATTTCGCCTTAGCCTACCCTGTAGTCTCTATTTTTTGTGTTGAAATCTTTGGCTATTTAAGTCCATGGTTCGTGGGAATGGGAACGGAAACTTTATGCATTCGTGGAAGAGCAATCAATTTTGATTTATAAAGACCCCCTTGTATCACCACTTTTTGATGTTGTTCATCTCAAGTGGGGGATGTGCGTATAATATCAGATGTTGCAGGGGCAATAATTAAAGATATAAACTCCTATAGCATTTGCATATTTATCATGAAGAAAATGAAGAAAAAAAGGGTGCAAACTAAAAGTCACCCATGTGCTAAAAAATTATAAAGACGATGCAAAAAAATAGAGCTAGTAGCCTATTATTGCACCAAGCCATCCAAACAAGTATAAAGAATGGAGCTAGTAGCCCATTATTGAAGATCAGGTTTTCGAACTTAGACTTTTGGACCTTGGATGGACAGTAGCTAGTTATGACAACCTTAGTTTACTTTAGACTATTTGTTTTGTGTTTTTATCTTAACAATCATTTTAAGTGTATCCCATGTCTATCCTTTCCCTTTATATCACCCAATAAACCAAATATCACCCATGTTGCCTTAGAGACTGCTTAGACCCTAATTCTAGTTAGTGGAGACTTGTGTACTTTCCAAGCTTATGATAGAATACATACTATGACTATGCAATTGAGTGATCACCCCAAAATTAAACACTTAGTTTAGTAATGAGAGTTGAGTGTTTTTGATCCCTTTTTCGTGAGGTGTTCGGCTCTAATGTTTTCTAGCATAAGTAACTTATAAATTCATTTCTTCAAGTCAAATTAGGGAAATCTTTTTATGAATTATTCTAAACGGTTCTACTTAAGGGCAAGTAGAAGTCAAGTGGGGGGATATTTGATAACATAAAAAATTGATACATTTTAATATCAAATTCCCTATGAAAATGCTTACAAATATTCTATTAATGTATGAAAACGTTACTTAATTGTTTATTATTAGTTTTCAGGGACCAAGTGAGCATTTTAGCAAAAGACAAGGGATTTGGACAAGAAATGCACTAAAGAGAAGAGTCCAAGGCACTTTACGGCGTAACACCCCCGAGGGATTACGCCATAACATCTTATAACAAAGAAATGAGTCATCACACCTTTTACGGCGTAGAGTGTCTCCAAGATTACGCCGCAACAATCAAATTTACAAGAGATAATGTATCTGAGTCAGCGTTCTGGTGTAACATAGGTGACAAGGTTACGCTGTAACATACTCTTATGCCTAGAAGACTGGATGCTTACGTAGCAAGATTACGGTGTAACATCCCATAAGGGTTACGCTGTAAACCTTTTGAATCCTATAAATAGAGCCCTCATCCGGCTCATTCAGCATCACTTACCACCACCACTTCACACACAATTCTAAGGGGTAAACCAAACCCCTAAGGTTCAAAGCATTTCATCTGAAGGTCCAAGGGAGAAGCCACTAGCATACTTATTATATTTAATCATTCATTTCATCCTCTGTAATAATTATGATGATTCAATCCATGTCTTTATTCATTAATTCTTACATTGATGTTACTATGAGCGGCTAAGCACTCTTATTGCTGGCCTAACCATGTAGTTACTATTGTTGTAATTATGATTTCCTGTTTAATTATGGTTATGTTAGATATCCTTATAGCCTTTCATCGATCCTCATGTTTTGGTACTATAGAGGGTGGCTTAGATCTTATTAATCCTGATATTAGACTTACCATGTTGAACCTGGGATTAGTGGGTACTAGGGTAGCTTGACATCTATCCCTAGTTTAGGAATTAAACAGATTACCGACTTTGTCACATTAAATACTTATAAAGCATGGGAACTCTTTCAGAGGGGGTTAATAGTCGGTTTAGATTATAGATTGGTCTTAAGGGTAGTTGGGGTTTAACCACTGCAAGCTTGGATGCCCTACTCGTGTGATCGTAGGGGAATGTAGGATCGCAGGGTAAGCATAAGACTTGCCTTGAATGAAAATTCGGGTTTGTCGACTTTAGAACCACTAATGGAACTTAGAATTGAACATTGCACAAGAAAATGTAATCATAGCATTGGTAATGAAATGGTTAGGTTAGCACGCCTTTCTCCCTGATATCTTCTATCTATTTATTTTATTGCATTTACTTTCATGTAATTCTTAAAATCAATCTTAAAACCATTTTCAATCGTGACAACAATCAAATTAGAACTATTTAACCTTAGCTCTTGGGACGACCTCAGATCTACCAAGCTACTGCACTATATACGACCTGGTTCTCTGCCCGTTAATGCGTGTATCGGTAAACGAGTTTTATAAATTTAAAACTTGGTAAAAATATATTCAAAAACAAAATACGCATCAATAACATCGCCGACATTCTTATGAAACCCCTTAAACGTGAATCGTTTAATTATCTAAGTCTTGGTTTAGGAATGATGGAACACATTCCATAAATTGTATTAGTCCACTTCTCTTTCTTCTGTCATAATTCTAGTTCGTGTTCCATTCCGTATCGTGACAACTTAAATACTTCATCTGAAGTACTTTTAGTATTTTTAATTCGCGAAATACAAATTAAAACGTCACTCCTCTTTGTAAAATTTTCGTCAAAACTATGTCTAAAATCCCTCGCTGAGGGCGGCCCCATATCCCAGGCGGCCCCAAAGCATTTTTGGGCGGCCCCTTATCGATATAGGACCGCCATCATCAGACACTAAATATACACACTTTGTCAAAAAAAATTCTACACGCAAAACCAAACACACCCCTTCTCTGCTGCAGCGACGAAAATGAAAAAAACAACTCAAAAACTCAAAATCAACCATTAAAACTTAAATTGAAGATCTAATCAACACCTATAATCATCCACAACATCACAAAGATCATCAATTGTAAGTCATTTCATCTATATTCTTTCAATTTGAGTCTAGGGTTCATGATGAACACAAAAATTAAAATTAGGGATTTTTCATTTTTCTTTCAATTTTGTACAATTAGGACTACTAGGTTACAATGTATAACTAATTTGCTTCCCGTAGACATAGGATTTTCATACACTAGTAAGTTTGTCAAAAAAATTGATTTCGAACCAAAATCCTAATTTTATTTTCAAATCACTCACGTTAGGAACAAAATAAAATTATTGTTATGCTTTGTTAATACAACCTAAAATCGTTTTTAAACACAGACATAAAAATAAAACGTATAATGATCTCATGAAACAAAAGTCGAATACATAACTCATGATGTATTTTTTAACAAATGTATTGAATGAGCAAATCAAATTTAAGGAGCGTTTGGATTAACACTAAGGATTATATCTTTAGGTCGAAGTTATCGTTACTAATCCACATTTTCACATCTAGCACACACTAGACGAACTTAAAATATAAATACAAGTATAAGAGAATTAAATAAATTGGATGTCTTAATTTGAGTGACAATGCCCTCGACTTATCGGACGGATCATCAAAAGACCCAAAACTACATTCCACTCATATCAAATGAATTTAATCAACCCTTACAAAACACAATTGCAAGTCTTGAAAAACGGTACTTTCATGAGGGTAGGGTTGTGAGTTAAAATTTTGAAAACATGAGTCATATCCGTGCTAAGTTTGAATCAATTGATTTTGATTGTTTGTTGAACATAAACGAACAAATTGTTCCTCGTTTTGTTCTCAAGTTCTATAGTCAACTAACTTTTGATTATAACTCCATGGGTCATTGTGTGGTTAACTTTATTATACAAAGTAAATCATTCTCTTTCACTCTCGAGGAATTTGGTCAAATCTTAAAAATATCGTTCAAAGGTCAAGTGTCACACACCGACATGTGGTCACTCGACTACTTGTCAATAAGTGTTTCGAGTAAAGGTCGTTATTAAATACCACTACCGTCCTCTCCCAAATGTCGTCAAGTCTTTTATTCAAATTCCTCGACAAGGTCAAGTCACTCGTGAAATTCAACCTCATGAAATTCAACCTCATATGAAACCATGGGTTGATATCATTCATGAAAACGCCATTTGTTTAGGAGGCCATAAGGATCATGTCTCCGCATGTCTTTGTCATATGCTTTATTGCATTGAAACCTCCCACTTGATACAAGCTACCTTTTTTCATCTTAAAAGAATGGAAAAGACACAAACAAACCTAAGGAACTCTTACCTATGGCAAGCTTTGACTCGATTGATCAACATGTTGGTCCGTCTCCTTGAGCTAGAAATTGATCACTACATCTCACATGATCGAGTCATGCATCCCCTTGCTCCTCATTATGAGCGAAAGACGCGATCGGATCATGGCAAGAAAAGACCTCGTGAATCAAATGCTAGCTCCTCATCCACCACTTTAAATCATCCATCCTTATCTCGTCCGTTAGATGACACCATTGATGCAAATGATGATGAATCATTTCATTCCAACTATTCCTCTCCTTCTCAAAAAGTTTCTTCCTCGTCCAATGTTGTCCCTAGAGTCCGTCAAAACCCTCCTCATGAAAGTCATAACTTGAACACCTATCTCTCCGAAACTATAAATCTTCAAACTCAACAACGAGATGCTCACCAGGAAGGGTTAAGGTCAATTGGACAAGCTCTCAAGAACATGATGAGTGGGAAACAGAAGTGAACAAGTTAGCATAACTATTAAAAACTATTATTATTATTTTTATATTTTAATACATTGTGTTTTTAATAATGTTATTAGGACTAGGAATGGCAAGTGACAATTACATTTGATTTGGAAGATTATCTCTATTTTATCATCCTATCAACGCTTTATGTTAGCAAATTGTATGAATATGACATGCGTACAATATTACTATTTGCTAAATGATTTGTATGCTAGTTTAGGACCATATATTATTGCTTGAATTAGTTGATTCTTGAATTTGGAAGATGTCGAAATCATTAGACTTAAAAAAGGAAAAAATTGGAAATTTTCATTTTTCCAGAAAACGGGCCCCATAAATACCTGGCAGCCCCAATATATTTGGGACCGCCAGGCGATATGGGACCGCCAATAGGGGGAACGAAACTTTTGAGTCTGCCTCTTTTTCTGTATCTTTGACCCTCCTACCTACAGCATCAATTTGGCACCTCCCTGTTTAGCTAAACCATCTTTTGCATCTTCTTCTATCCAAACAATGCTTTGCCATTCTATCACATCTTTCCTATTATTTAAATCACCCAATTCTCATACTTCATCACCACCTCCATCTTCTTCATCCTCCTCACCTTCATCATCAATGCCTTGCTCAAACCACCATTCTAACTTCTCTAGAAAATCAAGAATGTTGGTAAGACAAGTATGGAAACGCAAGACATCCACTCCAAAATCATCACCTTCTTCGCAAAATGACTTACCTCTACTTCCTCCAAGAGTTCATTTTCAATCTCCTTCACCACCATCATACAATCCACTAAGAGATCAAATGATTAACCAACTTCACAACATTTCCACCATCCTTGATTCACACACTAACCCATCCAATGCCTACATTCATGCACCACCTTCACCACCACCGCAACCAATTCATCCTCCTTCTCATGCTCAAGTTGAATTTCACTCAAGTTTTTGTCATTGTTGCAAGTTTTCTAGACACCAATTCCACTCCTTGATAAATGAAATCAACTTCATTCACTTTCTTCTCACCCATTTCATACCTCAAACTCATACCCCTCCAAACCATGTGTCACCAACCTCCTCTTTTTCGCCCTTTAATTAATCATTCTCATATGATTAATAATTGACCATCCATATTTTGATTATGGCATCTACATTTCAAAAATCCACTAGTCTAGATATATGCCTTATTATGTCTTTATTTTATGATTATATACTTTTTCTTGTAATGATTCATACAATTATAGTATGAATTTGTCATATCTCGTATTTAGCTTCAATTGAAATCAATGCTTCTTGTACGAGCTTGTTAAGTAATGAATGAAGCCACTTTATGTTTTATTGCATAAATTGCTATATTGCTACTTGTTGAAAGATATTTGTCTTGCACTTGTACCTCTAACTTTGTTTTGTAGCACACAATTTTCGTAAGCAATCAATCCTTTGGTGCCGGCCAAACATGGGGAGCATACATCAAAAGGGAGTCTTGATATCGTCGAATTCTTTCTTACTACAACAACTCGACGATCATTCTTTTTTGAATTTGACAAAAAGGGGGAGAAATGGAATAAAACTCATTAATAATTTTGTAACTTTTAATTTTATACAAAATGAGTTTATATTTTGTCATCATCAAAAAATGGGAGATTGTTAATACAAATAATGTCTAAAAACGTTATTTATATTTGTTGACATCTCAACGTTTTCATAATAACAAAATGTAAAAATGTTTATGATAAAATTAAACGTTTAAAAATTATTAATCGTAAAATTCCCTTTCTAAGATTAGTAATCACTTAAGGTATGAACAAACAAATCATTAAGCTTGATTAGTAATCAAGAAAATATTTTTCTCTTATCCATCACATTTTTACAAAAGAATTTCATAAAATTAATTACACAAAATAATTTCTAATTAAAAGATAAGTTTTATTAAAAACTTAAAATTTGAAATTCAAATTTTCCCCTCAAAATAGAAGGTTTCATACCAGATACAACATTCCTAAAAAAAAGACAAAACAGGAGCATAGTCTACTGGGCGGCCCCCTTATAGGCCTGGCGGCCCCCAGATATATCTAAGACCGCCAGGACCGCCCCCAGTGACCGTTGGGTTTTCCTGCCTATAAATACTACTCTATTCCTTGCAGAAAAACATACTTCTTAGCATGAAATTTTCAGATAACTTTCTCTTTCTAAAATTTTCTTTCTCTCTCTAAATCTCTTGATCACAAACATTCTTAGATCTTGTTTCAAGTGATCTAATCTCTTCTTCTCATCTCTCATTTCTCATTCAAGTGCAAGAGAAGAACATTCATATTCGCCAAGGAACGAATTGTTATTTAGGGATACTCTCCTCTTTTCTTCCTAAGTATCAAATCTCTAATGAAATAAACTTCGTGAATTATGTGATTTGGATAGTGTTTAAATCAGATAGTGTAGATCCCTTGTATTGTGTAGTGCTTGTGAAGTGGGTAATTGGTTCAAGCAAGATTAGGTACTTGACATTTAGCTAGAGTCTAAAAACAACGTAGCGATGTGTAAACGGTTTTCCTCCGCCTAAAGAGAGCATTGTTGACGTAGTGAAATCTCGATGTAGATATTACTCGGCGGAGTGGATTAGGAATAGAGGTGCTTCGTAGAGAACCACTAAAAAATCTTGGCGTCTTGGTTAGAATGTTCTTTCCCCTCTTACTCTTCATATTAATGTCCATTGTTATGTTGCTTTGAGTTTAGATTGTTTATAATGTTTGTTCATATTGTGAATTGGTTAAACATACAACTTGAATCTAAATATTTTGAAAGCAAACTTTTAAAACGTAAACGATCTTGTAAACTATTTAACTCCCCTTCTACTTTCCACACTTGCAAAACAAAACAAAGATCCTGGTCTTCCTTCCCTAGTTTAATCAAAGGATAAACCTTGCTCAGCATCTAAAAAGGGGAAGCACCATAGAGCTTCATTCAAAACTAAACAAAACTTCTCTATCAGGAAGTGTTTGCATCTTCTTCATATGGATTTATTTGTACCAGTAAGTCCAATGTCCATAAACCATGGGAAGTATACACTAGTCACTGTAGATGTGTACTCAAGGTACACATGGGTTCACTTTCTCAAGAAGAAGAGTCAAGCACCAAAAATAATTATGTCTTTTATTAGGATGGTAGAAAACCAAAATGATGTAAAAGTCAAACAAATCATAACTGATAATAGGACTGAGGTTAGAAATCATGAGCTTAAGAGTTTTTTTGATGAGAAAGGAATTTCTTAGAATTTCTCTTCTCTTTATACACCTGAACAAAATGGTGTAGCTGAAAGGAAGAATAGAACTCTTATTAAGGCTCCTAGAACAATGCGGAATGGAACAATACTGTTTAAACACTTCTAGACTGAAGCAGTCAGAATAGCCTGTACACTCAGAAAAGATCAATCATTGTTAAAAGGCATGATAGGACTCCTTATGAGATATTCAAAGAAAGGATACCAGACATCAGCTATTTTCATGTATTTGGATGTCTTGTGTTTATTCATAATCACAAGGATCATCTAGGGAAACTTGATGCAAAAGCTAATGATGGGTTCTTCCTTGGATACTCATTTTACTCTAAAACCTTCAGGGTGTTTAACACTACAAGACAACAACTAGAGGAGACTTATTATGTTACATTTGATGATAGTATTGAAGCCATCAGGTTCACAAATACCTCAGTAGATGAAGTAGGAATTAATGATTCATCTAGATATCCCCCTGATGAATTCCTTTAGGAGGATGACCCATCTAGGCAATATCAAACAAATTTTGATATTTCATACTATGTCATTCCTCATGGTCGTTCACTCACTGAACTTACTCAAGAAAAACATGTCCCTGAAGTGATTGCTCTAAATGAGCAAGACACCCCTCAAACTAAGAATGTTAAAGGTTCTCTTGACCCACCAAACACTAAAGAGACACAAGAAAATGTTCAAAATGAACAAATCAATCATCAACTCACTAAAGAGACTTCGGGAATCAATACTGAAATTTTAGTATCCATTACTGAATCCTTAGCCCTTGAAGTCTCTCAGTCTCATGATACCAATCAAGCTTCAACAAGTTCATATCTTGTTGCTCAGGATATATGGTTAAAAGATCAACACATTGAACTTGTAAATATTATTGGTGACCCTAGAGAAGGCATGCTTACAAGAAGTATGGCTGCCAAACTTACAGCTGCCTCAGCTAGTGAATGTCTATTTACTGACTTTCTCTCTAAGATAGAACCTAAAAAGGCGTCTAAGGCACTGAAGCACCCATGGTGGGTTGATGCCATGCAAGAAGAACTGAAACAGTTCTATAGAAACAAAGTATGGACTCTTGTTCCACTCCCTCACAGAAAAATAGCCTTATGCTCCAAATGGGTAATCAAGAACAAGAAAGATGAGCATGGTATAACCACCAAAAACAAAGCAATACTGGTTGCACAAGGTTATAGTCAGGAAGAAGGAATTGACTATGATGAAACTTTTTCACCAGTGGCAAGGATGGAAGCCATCAAGATATTCCTTGCCTTTGCTACATACATGAACTTCATAGTTTTCCAAATGGATGTCAAAAGTGCCTTCCTAAATGGTAAACTAAAAGAATAAGTCTATGTTAAACAGCCTCCTGGATTTGAAAGTAGTGAGTTTCCTGACTATGTCTGCAAGCTTGATAAATCCCTTTATGGATTGAAACAAGCTCCTAAGGCATGGTATGAGACTCTAGCTACTTTCTTTATTCAAAGTAAGTTTGCCAATGAAAGAATAGATAACACATTATTTATCTATAAATCAAAAGGAGATGTCCTCCTTGTTCAGGTGTATGTAGATGACATCATATTTGGCTCAACAAGTTATAAACTTTGTAAACAATTTGAAAAACTGATGACAACAAAATTTGAAATGAGTAGGATGGGAGAACTTACCTACTTCCTTGGACTGCAAATCAAGCAGGATGATAAAGGAATCTCTATTTGTCAAGAACAGTACACTAGAAACTTACTCAAGAAATATGAAATTTCTAACTGTTCCTCAGTAAAAACACCTATGGTTCCTCCAAACAACTTAGGTCCTAATCTTATTGGCAAGCCAGTCAATGAGACCTCATATAGGGGAATGATTGGGTCAATGTTGTACTTAACTACAACAAGGCCTGATATCTAATTTTCCACAGTCTTATGTGTAAGATATAACTCCAATCCAAAGGAATCACATCTAATAGATGTGAAAAGAATCCTTAAGTACCTGAATGGTACTCCAAACCTTGGTCTATATTATCCAAAAGGTTCAGGCTTTGATCTAAAAGGATATTCATACTCAGATTATGATGGTTGTAATATGGACAGAAAAAGCACCTCAGGTGCTTGCCAAATACTTGGTGGAAAACTGGTTTGTTGGAGTGTTAAGAAATAGCAGTCAGTGGCTATGTCCTTAGCTGAGGTTGAATATATTGTTGCTGCTGGGTGTTGTGCAAGTATCCTATGGATGAAAAGTCAACTCAATGACTATGACATACATTATAAGATGGTACCTATCTTTTGTGACAACACCAGTGCCATTGCTATATCCAACAACCCAATCCTTCACTCAAGAACCAAGCATATTGATTTAAGGTATCATTTCATCAGGGATCGTATCCTTAAGGGAGACATTGAATTACACTTCATCCCCACTGAATATCAGCTAGTTGATATATTTACAAAACCTCTGGATGAACCTACTTTCACAAGACTAAAAGCAGAGCTAGGCATGCTAAATATGGATTGATCAGTCTCCCTAATCAAAAGTGTTCAATATGGTGTATATTCTTCTCTCCCTGATACCTTCTCCCTGAAACATATATGAACCCCATGACACTGAGGGACACATTAAATAAAGTAACTAAATGCTTTATGTGACACCTCACAAATTTATGTTCAATAATTTAGCCGTTTCCATTTAGTAATTTGAATTTTTAAGTTTAAGTTTTTGCGTTTAACCGGGAAGTTGTTCCGTTATTATCTAAGAATCGTAACCGAGAGTAAACCAGGTTGCCAATCATCGTAGTATTTTGTCAGTGGACGCGTTTTTACCTTATTAATTGATATTTAAAATTTCATAATTTTTTGTAATACCGGTACTTGTTTTCGTTATTCGCGTGCTACGTGTTTTACTTGATCAATATGTACAAGTTAGGAACCATGGAAATTAATTCATCTCAAACCCACTAACTTTTGCATGGTGGAGAACATAATGGTCCCCTCTTTGGCTTTATCCTAACCAAATACACACGTACATGCATGCATGGGATGCCATTTTAAATTTTGAATCAATAAGACACATATAAGCCACCATGCGACAAGTTTTTGTCCACCATGAACCTCATTGGAAGATCAAATTGGTCCCCCTTGGTCCCTTATCTTCTAGCCGACGCATGCATCAACACACACACTCTTAGTGTGTGAAATTTTGTTCTTTTATATCACATGTATATCTCATTCTCATTCTCATTTTCATTATTCACACACATAAACTTTGAGTTTTCTCTCTTCTTTCTTTGCTTTCTCTTGTTCGAACCCCCTCAAACACACACACACACACATTCATAAATTTTCCAATATTGATAAAAAAACCTTTGATGATATTGTTCGTGGTTAATACTTTTTGTATTCGGGTTATATATAAACAACGTTTGGGTTATTTCTAGTCATAAATCATCATTCTAATCCACTTCTTTTTGTAAGTCTCTTAATCTTTTTAATACTTGTACTTTTATGATCATCTTAATGCATACATACTAGTTGTACAACTTATTTCATAAAAATAAAGATTTTGAAACTACGAAAACCTTAAAAGGTTATACCTATTGCTCGAAAATAATAAAAGAAAATATAAGGAATGTATAGTTTTGTGATCGTGATTATTTTTGTATAGTAAAAATGTTGATTTATGGCTTATTATGTTCGGCTTATGTAAATAAACTTTTGGGAAAGCTTATTTTGATTTTATTTGAGCTTATTGGGCTTATGTTTGGTTCGGCCCAACTAGGAAACAAAAGAAAATGATTTTTATAGCTTATTATGTTCGGCTTATATTTATTGGCTTATTTTTCTAGATTATTTTGAAAGGACGAATGGTGAACTTATTCGGCTTAATAAATAAGCCTGAATATGGCTTGTTTGGGCTTTTAGCCGCGTCCCACACCAAAGGCCCAATACCATGAGCTTACTCTTGAGCTTAAGTGGTTCAACTTATTTTACTTGGGCTTATCGAGAGTTTATTATAGCTTATTGATGAACCGAGGACTTGTTCGATACTTATTGGCTTAACGGACTTAATAAATGGGTCCATGTGAGCTTA
>BQNB010118551.1:0-20971 GCA_026074375.1 Tanacetum coccineum | reverse complement strand
TCGGAACAACCCTCCTTATACCCCTCTTGTAGTTTGTTAATCAATCAAAGGTGAACCATACCTCGCAAGAGACACAAAAGGTAACTTTTTAATCTTTGGTTCGGGAACTTATTATGATAATGCTTTAGTGGAAAGCATTATATTGATGATGAATTGTTTATCTTTATTTAGGACAATGTTTTTTTTATTTTTATTTTTGATTTTCCTAGTTTTTATATACTAATAAAAGAAAATGAAAAATATTTTTGTATTTTTATATTTTTGTAAAGAAAATAACTTCACAAGGAAGGGTCTTCAAGGCACAACAAACTTCAACTCGATAAGCGTACACGGCCTCCCCGGCAACGGCGCTAAAAATGGACAATCAATCCTTTACTATATATAAATATATAATAAATATATAATAAATATATAAATAGGATAATATCAATAATAGTAGTATAGTATTATTGGAAGTATCGGTCTCTCGCTTTGTTACCCACAATGTTTAAAACCGGACCCGGGTCGTTCTTCCCGATGAGGCGTGAATTTGAAAATCGAGTGTCGGTTTGGAAATTGTGCTTGAATAATCACAAATTTGATTTGGTTATCTATTTCTACAATTAAAAACGCAAAATCAAGTAAAAAAAACCCTAAAACGAAAGCAATCTAAATTAAAACCTAAAACGGGAACGAAAAAACGCGAATTAAAAACCTAATTTATCAAATTATTATCCTAAATTGATTTTTTAACTTTTCCTAATCTTAATTGACTAAAAAGTAAGAATAAAGAAAACTAGATCAAAAACGAAATCATTTAAAGTTAAAAACGCGAAGAAAACGACAACGGGATTAAATCCCATTCTTTAAAAAAAATCGAAATCTAAAATTTTAATCCTACGAAAGCAAATTTATTTTTCCTAGGTCCTAAATGATAAAGAGAATTTTCTAAAAAAGAATTATATTTTTTTGACTTTTTAATAATTTATCATGAATTAAAAACGGTTTTAAAAAGAAAAATAAAAAGGAGATGCCAGCTTATTGAATAAGCTATGAAATAAGCCCAAAATGGGGCCCAAAATGGGCCTAAAGCTTAAGGCAAAAAAGGGCTTAAGAACCTAATTGTGTGCGTAGAAAACCAGATGTCCCCTTACTCTGGCGCTACTGCTTAAAGAGTGTGTGTTAAGGACGTTTGTGTTAAAGGGGGAGGTCCAGGGTTCAAATCTTGGCCTCCCCTTTTTATAATTTTTTTTTCTTGAACTTATAAAACTGATAAAAATAAGCAACTTTAATAAAAACACCTTTTTATGAAACTGATTATTAAGCTAGAAATGAGCCAAAGAAAAAGTGACAGAATGAAAAAAAACTAACTAAGGGCTTATAGTCTAAACTGTTAGGCTATATAAGGCAAAATAAGCTAGGGGAAAACTAAAATAAGCTAAAGCAGGCATAGCATTACACTTAATAATCACAAAGGAACAAGAATAAGCAAATTAGACCAAGTAAATAAGCTAGAAAACTTAAATGAAAAGGGAGAGAAACTGGTTATAACTAAATGCTAAAGCTAAACTGGATGGCTTATTAAAAGAACAAATAAGCAAATAAGAAAGAAAGATAAGCAAACAAAGGCAGCCCTATACCTAATAAGCTAATCTTAACTAAAATAAGCAAGTGAAATAGACAGATAAGCACTAACAAGCCAAAAAGCCAAATGGCACAAACTGCATACAACACAGCCCAAACGGCAACTTTTTGGCTCAAAATTAAGCACCTAAATAGAACCTTATGTCTTAAGGGCTTATATGCACTGAAAAGCTTGTTCAATAAGCCACAAATAACAGCAAAGAACAAGGGGTTTTGAAATAACAAAAAATAAAGCCATGAAAAAGGTTTATTCTTAATCTTAATTTGCTGTTTCACTCGAGTCAGTACTGAGTGCTTTTCTTTGAAGATGGAACAATTTTGAGGAGCATTAAAAAAAAGCAATTGTTATTCCCACTCCTTGGAATCTGAACTTCTTTAACCTAGTACAAGTGAGCTGTTACCCTTGCGATGAATCCCAAAAATAACAATAGATAGACTTTGTTTGTATATCAAAGTGTAAGCGGAATCTATACTTTGATACTCTAGAGTATTTTATAAATGGAACACTACCAAACAAAGACAATTAATCAAAACCACAAGCTGCTTCATATTATTGATAATACGAGTACGTCTTGAATAGTACTAGTGTTACAACCTTGATAGTCGTAATACAATGTTCTTTTTAGGAATGTATCTATCTCTCGTAAAGCATAAGCATATCTCAAACCTTAACTAGGATATCTCTCCTTTTTTTACACCACAATGAGTAACCTTTACAAGATAACTACTGAACTTTTAGGATCAGTTACAATTATATTCAAATACAAATACAAAAGATATACATTCCTTATTTCTCTCTATGCATCCTTATCTCCAATCACAGCTCCATCAGCATTAATTAATCTTTCTTGCTAGCAGTATTAACTAACACTTGGCATTACTAAGAGTTTGTTACTGCAGTCAACTAAACTCCATTAGCACTGGTTAGTTATACCTTTGGCAGTATTAACTCTTGTTGGGGGGGGGGGGAAGATTTATTCCAACAATCCTCCCTAAACTTGTGAATGATCTTCACAAATCCAAGTTTTCTATCTTCTGGGATTAAATCTTCTTGTACTTCGATAATGATTCTTCAACACTCTTCTACTTTCTGCACTTATGATCTATGTAACTGTAGTAGTTCATATGCAGTGTTGTATTTTCATGATCACCTCCAATCTCTATTTTTCAACATCTTTGATATCATCTCTTGACTAGAGGATAGTTCTTCTCTATTCAGCCTTTGTATCATGCAATCCGCATTTTGCATCAGCAAATATGAATACCTACAAAAATCACATAAACTCAACTTACAGATTATATTCATGCCTGATTCTTCCATATTTAATCTTTCATTCTCCATCAGACTCAAATAAAGTAGGCGTGATCAGCACCCCAAAGCATCAAATCCATATCCATCTGGCTTTGAAGCACTATAGTCGTTCTATTGACTAAGCCTGTTAATAAGTCATAAATCCTTGTCTATCAAAGTCTTACAAGCATTTCACTCAAAAACCTTATAGTTCTTAACTTAGCGATCTCCTCTGAAGATTTGATAATACATAAAATTCTCTTTCAGAACACAAGTCTTCCAATCCACAATTGGATATTTTGTAGATAGAGATTCAACATCTTCTGCAAACTCTTCTCTTAGAACTATGTCTAAGTATCCTCTTGAGTATCTTCCCTTCTCATGTTTCTTGCTTCCATCTATTTGTCTCTTAACAGTACTTCTTTTGGCTTTGTCTATGAATTAAATTTCATTCTTTTTGCGCTCCAATTCTTTAGACACTTCGTTCATTTCCTATTTGTTATCCAACAGCTTCTCTTCAATCTTTCAAGAGACTTTATCTTTTCATACCTTTTGTGTATCAACACTTCGTTCATTTCTCTTTGTGGCTAAATCTCATTATAAGACATTCCCATGAAGTCACTAATCTTGTAGTTTCCAGATTCTTTAAGTAATTTAACATATTCCTCCTTCGCTTGGGCAAGCTGCTTTGGTTTCATCTTTTTAGAGCATAGTTACCTATGACTGAAGGATCATGCAAACTTATCTTCTTAGATTGAACTTGGCATTCATACATTACTCATTAGCCTTTATTCCTGTCTACATTTTCTTCATCCCTATGTGCCCCAAATCTGTGCCCTTTTTCTCATCCATTGTGTTCAGTTATCAGTCTGATGAGGCTTCGAGCAACAACATAACCTTTCTTGTTCAACTCACTTTCTTAGACTTTCTTATTGGGCCTCAGCTCTATCATTATTGCTTTTCCCATTCTTTTCTGGTCCATGATTCTTCACTTACACCAAGGTTCCATTCTTCTTAAGTAACAGTTCTCCAGAATTACAAATATATTTCCTCACAGGATCAAGCTACCCACGGGAACTACACTAGCATACCTCTATTTGTTTGCTAACCAACAGTACTAAAATTTTTCAGAATCACTTTCCTCACTGCTTCTCTGATCTTGAATTACATCATGTAGGGTCACTCTTGAATAAAAGGTTCAGTTTCATTACTTGCTTTCTCTTGAACCTCTGCATCAGATAATTTCCTCCCCTGTTTGGAAGAATCATCTGCAACATCTTCATCATCTTTAGAAAGGACAACCCTTGCTCTTTTCCTTGCTTTCCCAGTCTTGACTTGAAACTCTAACTTCTTTACCTTTAGAATGAGCTTAGTTACAGCAACACAGTAAGTTAGCTTGGTCTTCTTCAAATCATCCTCCAAAACGCCAATTCTCTCACAGAGTTTGGTAACAAAATTCATCAATTCAATGAGTTTCAAACTACCCTCATCACTTCCATGTGAGTGAACAACAAGAGAGAGTGAGTTCATGGGGTGTAGGCTAAGTTGTTCTGTTTCATGTGATGGTATGTTGTTGGTTGTGTTTAGAGAGATGGGAATTATACAGGCAGCAGTAGGTTGAAATCATGTGATGCGCATTGAAGGGTGCAGGGTGAATGTGAAGGTGCGAAGGAGTCATGTGAGTGTGAAGGTGAAGTATTGATTCTTTGAAGGTTGAAGTGGAAGGTTCAGAAACATTTAGACAAGTATGGGAGATAAGTAACTTCTTGGACTGAATATCCCTTTTTAAAGGCCACTTCTAATGTTGAAAACTTTGATGCTAAAGATAGTACAGGGGATTTGTTCTATAGTGTTTTGAACGTTTTTTCCTCTGCATATCTAAGCATATTTGAATGAACTAGGGTATCATAAACAAACTTATGGGTGCTTTGAAATAATGACACTAATATGCTCAAAAACAACCTAGCAAATTAAATCTTCCTTAACTGGTAAGCGACACAGATCAACAACAGTTGCAAAATGTTGCTACTAAAACTGTATCCCAAGCAGTCTTCTTTGGGCTAGACAATGAAGAATAATGTGAATAAGAAACCTCCATTGAGGTGAAAAACACCCTTTTGCGAAAGTTAAACTTATCTGAATCTGTGTGATATCCCATGAGTGCCAACTACTCAAAAAGCTCTCGATTGGTAAGAAGTAATAACCATCATAGATCATCCAACTGGGGAATGTCTTCTTAAAGAAGCTTCAGTGATAGTCATTGAGTGACCAACAATGGTAAAGCATCATCTGGACAACTCCATTATCATCAGTAGTTAGATTAGCAGAACCTAGCAAAATTGTTTGATAAAAGAACATAAACTCGCTTCTTTTGAAATGCATTAGCTAATGTGACTTTGATTTTAGGAAAATCGTATGACTTGAGGAAACCCTTCACTACATGTAGATTTCTATAAAAACCTCAGCCATATTATGCTAGTCACATAAATACCAAATTCTTTGCCAAGAATAAAAAGTGTGAGTAAGTTGAGTGGAATATGTTCGGAAATTTATATGAAGAGAAATGAATGCCGGATAAATTTTTAATGAGAATAATAGAAGAAAACGCGTAGAGATATGGTCTTGACCGAACTTAAAGAAATGAGTTTATCGTGAGTAAATCAAACGTATTATAGAAAATCATGAAAGTCAATAGAATGGTCAAACAAACCCCTATCTCATAGAGTTATATGGCAGAAATATCTCAACGGATCTATTAATTAATAGAAAATTCTGTTAGGAGGCACAAACAACGGTTCATCCAACAGTACCAAATTAGTCTACGCGTATACGAAACTAAGCCTAATCTCTGTATTAACTTCTCCAACAAAAGCCAGTAAAATCTCCAAAACGATTGTATCATTAAAAATAGCTTCACACAATCTCTCTTTCTGTTTTTAACTCACATTACTCTCCTCAATTCTTTTAACTCACTTTGCCTCTTGGCTGTTTTTTCCACACACATCTCACTTTCTGTTTTTAAGCTCACCAAGCTCACTATTCTTTTAGAATCTCACTTTGCACGTCATCTTTTTTCCAACCTACATCACTCTTTTATGTTTTAAGAGCTTCACCAAATCCTCATCGCTATTCATTTTGACTCACAAATTCCACACAAAGTATAGTTATTGGGCAAACTACCCAACCATTCAAAACTGATTTGAAAGTCTTTACACCAATAACCAGTTTTGCTTGGCTAGCCAATGCTTCATTTGTAATAAACAATGGTGCATAGAGAACACATATAGTTTTTGATAAACTTATCCCCCCAACTATCAACGATTTGAGAAGTCTTTACATAACCGTTTGCTCAGGACTATCAATTCTTGATGTACTATAAGACATAGGTAGTGATCTGATGACCATTTAGTGACGTGGTGTAAAACCAACACTTTTAGAAACAAACAACACATACCTCCCATCAAATAAAATTGCATCATTGAGTATACCAATTCACACTTACATATGCTTAATCCTGAAAAGATAGCTCAAAACCAAGAAAAACATAATCTAACCATTTTCTTCTCTGTATCTTAGCATACTAAATGTTTCTAACAGGATTAACAGTGATACATAGAAATAACTAGCAGTACTAACTATAAGACAAAAACAATTTTGATCAACAATTTTAAAATAATTATTCAGTACAATCTATAACTAGCAGTAATTAATATGACAACGATTTAATAGTACTAACAAAACATTTAACAACTGTAACAAAAACTAATACGAAGACTTATGTTCATTAGAGGATTGAGCATTCCAATAACTTGAGACCAGTAATAAAATCACAACCCACAGCAATCAAAACGCTTTTGAAAGAAGATCTGTCTTACATTATATTTGCAGTGTCATGTTAACCATTTGAAATCAACTCTTAGCATTGCAGTCTCTTATAAAAAATGATGCCTAATCTCTAAAATAATTATGTTTTAGTTTTTAGAATGATGAACATGATTTTTCTATGATGCAGATAGTACTAATTATTGTCAATATAAAATAGACAGTACTTCATGAAATTGAGTAACCCATAGTCCAGTAAGTTTTGGTTTTGTACCAAGAACCTGTCCATATCACTTGGAGCATCAGCAACTATTCAAGCCTCAGTATGTAGAAGTGGCAACCACAGTTTCATTTCTTGCTTGCCAGAGATTCCAGCCAATTTCCCAAAAACTGAACAACCCCATGGTTGACTTCCTATCTTATTAGCTCCAGCATAGTCACGTCATGTAGCAACTAAATCCAATGGATACAATCCTTAGATACCAAAGTTCCTAAATATGAGTTCCTTCCTTTAGTATCTAAATTTATTCTCTTAACAGCTAAGAGATGGATGTCTTTGGAGAAACCTGAAACCTGATGCACATGCACATACTGCAAACATGTATAATCTGGCATTGGATCTGTAAAGGAACAAACAAACAGATCCCTCATCATAAGATCTAATACAAAGATGTTCGATACATCTTCAGCCATGCACCATCTTGAACCAAAGGCTTTTCCAAATTGTTGGAGTAGAGACAAATTATTAACATCTGGTAGTTGTACTTTCTCAACTCTCATGTACATATGATATCTAGACTGATAAAAATGTCCTTCCTTTTTCTGTTGGACCTGTAAACCCAAAAAGAAGGTAATTCTCCCATAGACACTCATTTGAAACCGTATTCCTTCAAAGCTTCTCAAACTCATCACATAACTCCTTCATTGTAGATCCACAGAAAAGGTCATCCATATACTATTATGAACAGTAAGATATGTCCCTTTTGTCTCTCGAATTGAACATTGTATTGGTCCATCTTTTCCCTTTGAAAAAACATTGCACCAGTTATAATTGGCAAGAAAACAGTGTCCATACCACGCCTGGCTTGATGCAGGCCATATAATGTCATTCAGCGACCTTAATACTTTTATCAGTATGTATTTAGGATCGTTCAAAACCTTGGAGGGTGACAGTACATAGACCTCCTCTTAATCTTGACCAGTACAGGAAGCACTTTTTACATTCCATTAGTAGACGCAAAAATCCCATATAGGAAGCATAAGCCAGACAAACGATGGCCTTAATTCTAGCACAGGTCTGCAAAGACTGTCTATCATAGTCTGAAAATGCCTTCTTCTTGAGTATGTCCTTGATAAACAATTCTTTCTTTGTTCTGATGACAATTCCCCCTTTCATCTTGTCTTGTTTTCTTGAATACCCACTTTGTACAATTGCTGCTATGACCTCAGACATCACAAGAATCTAGACCTTTTGCAGTTTTGGAATTTACTATAAGAATTCCTCGCTGCATAGCTTCTACCCAACTGGATCACTAGTACTTTAGAAACTCTTTAGTTCTTCTTGAGAGAGGAAACACACAAAAAGACATGTATGAAGGTCCCTGATGAGACTTTCCTTCATATATAGCACTCAAGAAATCCTTTTCAGAGTAAGAAGTATTCATCCTTCTTGTTTTAACAACGACTTGCAATCATCCAATCAACATGCGCAATTTGGTGATACTTAGTGAGATTCTTGAGGTGAGAGTGGTAGGAACTACATAAGTATTGTGTGGAATGTTCCCCAATTCAATTTCTTGGTCCTCTACTGTGTTCTCTTCAGATTGCAGTAGAATAGGTCCTATCAAGTTCTTCAGGAGTAAGCAGTATTAACTTCGGGAGAAGCAAACTAACTTCTCTACTACTAGGAATAATTTCTTGTCTGGATCAATATTAACTTGGTTGATCAGCAGTACCATTAGCCTTAAGACTGCTATGTCATAACTTTTCTATAGTTTCATTCTCATCATTAAGAGTATCATCCTTATCTTCCTATTTGAGCATCAGCAACAGTTTATCAGGTTGAAGCATCACAAAATATGAAGCATCCTTACAAATTGGCATTGATTATGCAATCTTGACTTGTTGAGAAGATGGACTAGACTCAGATAACCTCTTGCTACCTGCAAAGTCATTAGAATAATGTACCTACAACCACCGGAACATCATTCATTGATTGGGTTAGAGATCAATATCAAACATCTACTTTTGACCATTTCCTCTACTCAAGGCTTATTCTCTAAGAACCCAATATGCAAGTTTTCCCTGAACTTTTCTGGTTCTAATGTTGTATACCTAAAAGCTTGCTACTTAAGGAATTAACCAATAAATAAACCTCATCACTCTTTTTCATCAAACTTGCCCAAGATTATCTAAGTATTTGAGAATAGTAAATACATCCAAAAGGTTTCATGATAAGCCTAATAGCTGGTTTAAAACCTCTAAGACGAGTTCATAACAAGTCATGTTATAAGGCTTGACTATAAGACCCTATTCTGTACATAGCATCGAGTAAGAAACTGCAGTCTGCCCAAAATGTGGTAGTAACTTAGAGTCAGCTAACAAAGTATTTAGCAGCCTCAATAAATCCATATTCTTCACCCTTCAGCTACACCATTCTGTCTAAGGATCCCATAGCTACACTATATTTCTCTTTAATACCTATTTTCTCCTACAGAAATCATCACATCACTTTGTTTTTTAAACTCTGTCCCAATATCATTCTGATTAGTTATACTTTCAATATCTACTAGGTTTTCTACGTCTTTGATAAAATTTTTAAGGATCTCACTAGTTTTCATCCTTATTGTTAAAAAGAAAACCCATGAAAAATCTACTATAATCATACATGAACTACGAAGCATTACTTTTTTATGCATTAAGGCTACTAACTAGAAGTTTGGACCAAAGAGATCCATATGCACATAAAACAATGCTAAGTAAAGGGGATTACAGGTCTTGGTCTTCAAGAGACTCTGTGTTTGCTATGCCTTTAATGTCAGGCAACACAAGTATGGTCATTCTCAAATCTTTTTAAAGCAGATACTCTTACAAAGATTATTCTTTGACGAAGATTATCTCAATATTCTAACAATTTATATGACCAAGCCTTCTTATGCCAGACAATTGATGTCTTCAGATTTATCCTTTGACAACTATACAAGTTTAAAACTATCTTAGGAACAGATGTTTTCATATCAAAACTGTACATGTTATCATGTCTGGAATTTTTAAGAAGTATCTGATTTTTCATCAGCAACATAAAATTAGGATAGGACAAGACGTTCAAGAGTCCGTAAAAAGAACATAGTATCTTTTTTGGTTCACACATCTGTGAGACACCTAAAGAGGCGTTAAACTTTAACTCTTTAAAAAAGTATCCATCATCAAAAACAAGAATATCAGTTTTAATAGATTACCTTTGCCAGTAATTCTGCCTCCATATTCCCTCCACCAAAGTAACATAACCTCCATCCAAAGTCTCCTTTGAAATCTGAAAGATGGTTATGGTTTCCATTCATGTGACCTTGAGCATCCACTATCACAAAGCCTTTATCATTATAGTCTGTGAATTGCTCTACACATAAAACTTATATAAGTTAGTTTTATTTATCTTTGGCGGACCCAAGCCATTACTGACTGGCGATTCATGCCCGTGCATCATGTAGTGTATATTTTTTGAAAACCATGGATCACCATTGGTTTGATGGGTACAAACCAAACCACATACTAAGGCTTACAACAACCTTAAATCCTCCAATCCCTTTGCCTTTGACAGTATTAAACAGTTTTGTCTACCAAATTAAACCTTAGATTAAAACACCTTTTTGGTTATGCTGTCTTTTGTCTAAGGGCCTGTGAACAGTTGATTTATGCTTGATATTGGAATATTCCTGGTCAAGCACAATGAACTATTGTGATTTGGGGTGAGCATTCAAGAAGGGCCTAACAATATTAAAGTCCTAGCAGTACAAAAGAGGTTCTACAGTGTTAACAACCTAACAAGATATTCAACAGTCCTTCAAGTTATTAACAGATTGTAGGCCAGTCTCATTAGTACTGCCTCTTTGACCATATCTTGAGTGTGTACTGGAATGAGTAACGGTTTTAGATAGTCGTACATTCATTCCTTTTTGGAGTACATATACATTTCCATTACTCATTCATTTCTCTGATTGGTTAGGACAGCTGTATTGAATGTGATCAAAACTTCCACAGTTAAAACATGCATTGTTATTAAACACAAAGTTACATCCTAACTGATTTGATTTTTGACCATTCCAATTCCTTTAGTTTCCCCTAGGTCTGTGTGGCCTGTACATCTCTACATACCTAACTGACCTATTAACGTGTTTTTAGTGGTTTAAACTAAACTCTATCTTAGTAGCAGTAAGGTATACAGTTGTTCTTTCAACCTTAGGGTTAGCCTCACATCATCCTCATCATCTACAACCCTAATCTTCAATCTATGGAGCATCACATTATTCTCCTCTGACTTAGTATAAGGTTCTACTTCCCTAACATGCATTAGCTAGGATAGACAAAAAACAAACGTTTCCTTCCACAAACTGTCAACCTTCAGAGAATGATCCTAACAGAGCTAGTTTCAGTGTCGTTATTGATGTAGTTTCTAATGAGTCATTAGTATCTCCCTTATAATTATCTACTCTATATCACAACCAAATGGAAGGCTTTAAACTAAATCCCTAAGACCATACTCATTTGACCTTAGGTTCTTTTGAAATTCTTCAAGACCTGAATATGAATAAGTCTAAAGGTGTAGGTCTATTAGAATACAAGGGATGAGTTGAGGGACAACAGTTAAAAACCAAAACGCCTTTTTGCTCTTGTCATTATCTGACTTGCTAACAACTGTTCTAAGTCTTTTTGCAGTATTTTATCAAATTTTGCCAATCTTAAACTAAACCCCTCCTTTTCCTTGTTTAACATTTTTTCAAAAGTTCAACCTAAGTAATACCCATCTGATATTCTTGTGACCTACACATCTTTTAAGTAGAGCCATTTCCTCATAAAGAAGACTACATGTTCTCTATATTTTAATAATTTTGTTCTCTAAGTTGCTAAACCTACTTTTGTATTTAGCTGCTTTAAAACATAATCATCTAATTAACAGCAATCACAGCACACTGTTCTTTAGAGCTTCATATTTTTTAGACAGGATTTTTATTTAAGAGCACAGATTTTTCATTTGTTACCTCAAATCTGAGAATGCCAAGAGAGCCATGTTACTTGAATTCTTCCTCTGACATTCACTCTAAATCAAATCCAACACCATCTATAGCACACATTGCCTTTCAGAACATCTTCAATCTTTACTGCCTTGATGAGCTACCTTGATTCCAAATTCTGTTGTCTTAGTTACTTCCTAGGTGCTCTACTATTTCTCGAGCAAAATGTCCCCAATACTATGGCAGGTTGAAACTTCTACCTTTGATTTATCATAACAGCAGTAATGCTTCCATCAATTGATGACTTTAGCATTTAGTTCTCTGATAGACATTTTCGCCCTTAACGCTTATTATTTCTATAAACCACTTCAAATCTATTTTCTTCAAATCATCATCCATGAAGTTGCTACAGGTCTTCATGAACTATGAACACCCATTTGTAGGGCGGGGGGGTAGTGGATAAAAGGCTATACACTATGGCATCACGTAAGCTACAGTAACAAATTTCAGTACTTTGACATTATTAACCAATGTGTTAGTAGAACCAACTTCTGGGTTAATAGGTATTAATATTATCTAAGTACTAAGCTGTGCACCTGAAGATGTTTACAAATGCAAATTTTTTACATCACATTCGTGCCTTGCACCAAGCAAATTCTCTTAACCTTCTTTCAACAATTTTAAAATTTGTATGTACAAATCATCAAACACCATAGTATACAAAATCAGGTTTGTTAGCATTCCAAACACCACATGTGTATCCCAGTTCAGAAGGTAAGCTCTAAAATTTTTACATTCAGATCTTCTAGAATGGAGTAACCACCCCAGAAAAGCCAATCTACAAACAAGCATTTGACAGCCAGTTAAAGAATAGTAATCAGTGATTATAGCTTGAAGCACTAAAGTTTTACATACTGTGTTTCAAACAGAAGCCATACTGTGTCTTCTTTGTTGCTTTCTCATTCCACCAAGTCGAGCTTGATTGTAGCAACATTGATAGATCAACATCATAATACTTTCGAGGGACGGTAGAGGTAAGTATGATGTTCATTATGCAGTGCCATGAGACAGATAAGACTGCTTGCTTCAATCATTCCTTTTAAAACATGATCTTTCTCTTTAGCAGTAGAAGGCACAGTCATCTTTGTTCCTGTTGATGTACCAGTTTCTGCTGGTGATGTTACAAGAATAGGTACCCATGAATTCCCATTATCTATGACCTCCCATAGAGCATAATCTTGGATCTAAAAATACTGTTTGATCCTGATCCCCTACATCTCATACTCCACAGGTTTTGAGCATGGGAAGAGCTTCAGCTAAAGCAATGTGTTCTGAGAATTCACCAACACATTACTTCTAGATCAAAGTTTCTGCAAAGCACACGCTTCTTGATACCAACTTGTATGATCCCACGACCTTGATCGTTCTTACCTAGTAAAGTGTATGTTACCTTGGATAATCCGAAAATAACAATAGATGATGACTTGAGTTTGTATACTCAAAGTGTAAGCGGAACTCTACACCATTGATACCTCTGAGAGGTAATTAATCAAATGGAACAGTACAAACAAAGAACAATGAATAAAACCACAAACTGTCTTCAATATTAATAGAAAAAAAAGAGAACTCTTTGATTAGTACTAGTGTTCCAAACCTTGAAGCAATTACCATTGTTTACTTTATCTCTAGGATGTATCGGTCAATCCTTAAGCATACCATGATCTCACACCTTAACCAGGATCTTACCTTATAAATACACCACAAGGAGTCCTTACAAGATAACTACCGAACTTTCATATAAGGATCAGTTACAATTATATTCAAAAATACAAACTTCCTAAAAAATATAAACAAGATATACAAATTTCCTCTATTTTATCTCTTATGCATCCGTCAACATCTCTAAGTCAGCACCTTTGACCGATCAGCCAGTATTAAACTTTCTCTAGCAGTATTAACTAACACTTGGCAGTAATACATACAAGCCATGAAAAAGGCTTATGAATTTGGCTGTTTGCACTCAGCATGTACTGAGTGCTTTTCTTTGAACACGACGAATTTTGGACTTAAAAATAAGCAATCAAACAAGGCCTTGAGGAATTATGACCTCAAAACAGATTGAATTAGAACTTTAGAGAACAATAATCAACAATCAGATATCATTTTGAGATAGAGGATAAGCCAGAAATGCTAAAAAAATAGATTTTCAAACACAGGATACTTAGTGAAAATTTTGACAGAATTTGATTAAAGTTAAACTAAACCCAAAGATATTTATACTACTGAGCTAGGACACTTAAAAAAAACTTAAAAATAGCACTTGAAGGCTATTTTCAAAGCTCAATTAAATAAGCACTTAGAAACTATTTTGAGCCACAGTTTTGAAGTAAGTTATAGGCAAGGCTTAAAAATAACTTTTAAGACTCAAAACCTTTTGAAAACAGCTTTTATCAACTAAAAATGGCTTATTAAAGTTCACCAAATGACCCAAGAGGTTTTTCAACCAAATTTGACCCGTTTGACCTACTAATCCAAACACCCCCTTAAAAATTTAAATTGCATTTTTACCCTACCATAAGATCAAATAAGCTAAAACAGATATAGTAAAAGACAAATAAAGAACAAATAAGTATTAACTAATGAAAGTTAAGCACAAATAAGCATGAATAAGCTGGTAATAAGCAATGGCAGAAAATGAGCTCAAAAAGAGAAAAAGTAAAGTACCTTGACTCCTTGCTCAAAACAGGAGTAAACATAGACCCATTAAGCTCTACCTACCCAGCTTATTCAATAAGCAAACTAAAAACCCCATAAGCTCTTCCATTTCAAGCTTATCTTCCTTTAAGCTTAGCTTTGACAGATTTGGATTTTTGGTATTTTTTTATGAAAAGACTTAAACAAGCTTATGAGAAGCTTGTTTGAGTTAACATAATGCTTTTAAACTGAATTTAACAATATCTAAATGAACAACTTGTATCAAAACAGATTTAAGATAAAATAAGCTTAAAACTTTGAATTTCATTGAACATGGAAAGATTACAATACTTGAAATTTTAAAAGGACAAAATTTAAAGACATAAATAAAAACATTTAAAAGTAAAATTACAACTAAAATTAAAACTACTCCTACATTAGTTACCCTAATCTCTGTCCTCTTCTTTCTTTTTATAAGCAGTGAGGTCTTCAAGGCTTTGTGTTTCTTGTGTTTGTTCGGTGAGAGCTTTAAGGACTTCATCTAGACCCTCCATTTCTTGTGTTTGGCACTTTCCTTTGTCGAATGGTAATGCTAGGGATTGCCAACCTGGAATTAGACTGTTGTGAGGTGGGGTTGAGTTGTTTTTGTCATGGGCTGAGTTGGTTTGTCTGTTTGTTGCAGGACATACACAAAGCGTGAGTGGGGTTAGGGATGATGAATAGTATCATTTGGCGGGTAAGGGTTTTGATATCACTGGGTAAGAGTTTTGGGAAAAGGGTAATTTTGGCCCTTGAAGGTGATAAGGGGTATTGCAAGAATCGTTCTTGTTTTGTAACATTGTTGGTCCTTGAAGTTGGTTGGGTATTGCACCGTTAGTCCTTTTGGACTAACGGTGTAAAGGGTTTTGGTGACATGGGCTTAACGCCCGTTAAGTGTTTAAGGGTTGGGCCAGCACTAGTTTTTGGGCCGAATTGGTTTTTATAAAGAAAGGAATGGGCTTTTGTATTTGGATTTGGGATTATATAAAAGGGTTTATATAAGTGGGCTGACCCTGGCCTACTTTTGGCAGTTTAGGTTTTCGGGTTCGGTTTTCGATGCTCTTTCCAATGCCATATCTCGGGGTTGACTTTGACTTCGTCTTGACTTCATTAAATGCACAAACGTTGTCGAGTCGATCCGGAAATTACCATTTTAGCTCCGTTTTCAATCCTTTTGTACCATTGGCTTCGATTTTTTGCGCTCTTTCCAATTCCGCTCTCAGTTTTGTCCGATTTGGCTTTGTTTTTGTCCTTTAGTGAATATCCAGTACATGCACAGTACAAACACAAAACAAGCATATTTATGGCATTTTATGTGCGTTTTTGGTCGTTTAGGGTCGTTTTATTAGGTAAAAGGTATGTGTAATTACACACATACTAGGGTGTGACGTTTTGGAGACATCACGCAAGATACAAGATTATACCATATAAGATTTACATGAAATTAGATTTAAACTGTTTCAGACATACAATCTTAACAATTGAAAAACTCATGTCTTTTGGAAAACATCTTGGTAGTAGAGGTCTTTGATTTTCAATACCTTTCAATAATAACTGTTGATCACACCTAAAAATGATACTCGAAAGGTCAACAAAAAGTTGTTGAGCTCGTAGGTTTAGAAGTAAACCCAGTTGATGTGCTAGAGTTTAAGTAGTGGAAAATTGTGCAATATGAAAGCAAAATGCATGAAATAGTATTGGAATACAACACAACAATCCCATGCTATCATAGCATTTTAAAAGAATCATAGCATTTCAATATAATCATAGCATTTTAATAGAATCATAGCATTCAAGTCATACCAACCATTCCCAATGGTCCAAGCGCTTATAGTCCTCCGCACCTAAGGCCTACCAGCTGGAGCTAACATAGGTCAGCAAAATTGTCCTTGCATAGAAGTTCACATAGAACTCATGCACAAATAGTCCTCATGTTATTCACATAGCTGTCATAGACACATGGCATTATCCAAAGAAATAGCAGTTTTGCACAGTAGTGAAAACAGTTTGAAATAGATTTGAGTATCATTTTCCCCCAACGGAAAAAAGTTAAAAAAGTAGGGCTACGAGAACTCACCTCAAATAAGATGATAGTAGCTGAACTAGATGATCTCTAAATAAACGCGCAACGGTACCTTACCACGACCTATTAGCAAGTTCTACCTTAGTAATATGTTTTATGAAAACAACCTATTGTACAAGCGTTTGTATTTAAGTTTATAAGAGTGTTTTCATAGTTTTCATAAAGTATGTCTGATGACATCAAATAACGTCTATTTTATAGCATCATTTATCCTATGTAATTAACCCATTTTGTATAATTATTGCAAAAAATTGTTACTTAATCGTTTATATTTGAGAATTGTAGTAATTATGGAGTACTTGGTGAAGATTGACTAAAAGGCACACATTCTAGAGCTTAAACGAAGATATTTTGAAGATTATTGTTCTGACAACCAATACGCCGTATCCATCAAGGAAGATATGGCGTATCTATGCCTGCACTCACCAAAGACCACAAAGGAAACAAGATCTAATACGCCGTATCCAAGAAAGGCAATATGCCGTATTCAAGCTTTATGGAAAAATATTCTAGAAGATATCAAACGTGGTCCCTACTCCAAGAAACCCCTTGTCGTATCGACCTGACTCGAGACCCTATAAATAGAAAACTCATAAACGAGTTTTAAGTGTGCTAAATCATATTCTCAATACATAAACCATAAAAGTCAATTTTCAGAGGAGAAAAAGAACAGAAGAGGTCGAGCAACACGATTAATTCCATAGGAGACAACGTGTAATTTCTTATACTCTTGTAATCGTTTAGATTTTGGTATCATTCGTTAACTCGGTTAGTTTACCTTGGCTAAATCATTACTCTTGTATTAATTATGATGTTTGAAGGCTAATACCTTTGGGCATTAGCCATTATTATGAAGATCTTAATGTTTGGTTTGTTTATCTCGATTTCTTAATTTATCATTGATTGCTTGTTTATGTTTATCATCATACTTGTTTACGTGCTTTTGTATGCGACCTATCATTCAACTGGATATAGTGATACGGACCAAGTAATCTAGATGCCTGGATAGCTCTCCATATAGTGATTTATACATCTAGACCAATAGGATCATAATTAATGACCTATCCTTGCCCTTACATTGTGAGCTTAGTTGGACCATAAGGTGACCTTGGTATCAACGAGTACGTTCTAATCAATTGGTAAAGATTTAGTTAGTAGACTACTAGTGTATGAATCACCATTAAGCAGTAAGTGGGTAAAGTCTCTATGAGCTAGAGTTTAACAAGATCACCATTGCTTTAATCCCTAAGATAGATTATAATCAGCAAATAAAGATGCTTTATACGGATGCGTTTAGTTGTGATAGAATTCTACGTGTCTAGGTCTTAGGAAGAAGTAACGTCTAAGTCTTAAGAATGATATGCCGCCTCGAGATAAGTAATCATTGCATTAATAAACAAACTAACGTTCTGATTGGATTGATAATGGTTAATACATTTTTCTTATATTTGGCTAGACCGCTCTTTTATCTTCTGTTGATTTGCTTGCGTGTGTTTTAGTGTCTTGAATTGGTCCTAGTCACCACAGAACCTCTGCAAGTCTCTTAGGCTGAAAACCCCCTTTTCTATTAGATTTAGGATTAACATAGGTTTAGCATAGATTAGACTAACTTAGATTAGAAAAACCAAAGTATTAATAAATTGAAAGTGTTCCTCGCTCTTAGTGATTGACACCCTACTTACCACGAAACTCCCACCGACCGGGTACACTGCCCGTTAAAGTGTTGTTTTTGGTTAAGTCGACAAAATATAAATTTAAAACTTGAATCATAATTTAACACCACACAACGACACATCAAGTTTTTGGCGCCGCTGCCGAGGAATTAGAATTAATCTTGATTTTTATTTAATACTTTGGTTTTTAGCATTAGATTAGATCTAACCCTTAGGATTAGTGTAATTTAGATTAGTGTAGTTTAGAATAATTTATATTCCTGTGTGTTTGCTAATTGTATTTATGTAACACAACGTATAAGTTATTTGACGGTTTTTCTGCCCTTGTATGTTTATTACAAGATGGATGACCCGAACATTACTATGGAAGGATACATCATACTCGAGGAAGAAAAAGCTTAAAAACGTGGGAAAGTGTTTAACTGAGAAACTGCTAAATATGGTAAGATCTGGTATGATGAAGACGTTCTCGACCTCAGATCCGTTGAAACTGAATTCCTAGCTATTGTCTTTAATGATAATTTAACATCGAATGAAGCACTCTCTTATGAACCCACAGTAAGTTCTCTTAACAATAATGATAATTGACATCGAATGAAACACTCTTATGTGTCAGTCTCTCATACTGAAAACCTCCTTATCCATTAGATTTATGATTAACATGTGTATAACATAGATTAGACTAACTTAGAAAAACCAAAGTACTAATAAATTGAAAGTGTTCCTCGCTCTTAGTGATTGACACCCTACTTACCAAGAAACTCTCATTGACCGGGTACACTACCCGTTAAAGTGTTGTTTTTGGTTAAGTCGGCAAAATATAAATTTAAAACTTGAATCATAATTTAACACCACACAACGACACATCAAAAATAAAAACATTTCAAACATCATGCATGAACTCAAAACATATCTAGAAAAGATTTTTTGAAATCTAAATTCAGATTTGTTGTCAGTTAGCCGGTTCTCTCCAGTTGCACTGGCCAGTTCCATTGTGGTAATGGAACCGCCAAGAACCGGGCTACAGTATTAGCAGGTTCTATTACGTTGCACTGGCCGGTTCCATTGAGGTAACATAACCGGCAGAACCATGCTACAGTAACTTTCAAGCCTATAAATACCAAGTTATTTATCTTGTTTTAGGCATCAATTAGAATAGTTTTTCACTCTTATATTCAGCTAACATCTGATCTTTAGTCATGTTCTTTTCATTTTAGTGTTTTGGTGAATTTCTTAATAGGAGAAGTTTTTACCTACGCTTGCATACGAGATCAAGTATCAAGAATTACTTGTAGCAAGTATCTCTCATCTCTTGAAGATTTATCTACTGATCTTTAAGCATCATCTATTATCATAGATTATGGAGTCATGTATTATTTTGTATTTAGAGCATTCAGGAAAGAGTATTGTACTCGATAGGATTTGTAGGGTCGAATCTATCATTATTGTATCTTAGTGTTTTGCTTAGGACCTATTAGAGGGTAAGCATTGTGAGGTTTGTTCCTCTATATTGGAACATGGTATTTAGCTTAGTACCGTATAAAGGGTAAACGAATGTTGGATTGGTTCATCCCTGTAAAGAACCCGGTGTTTAGCTTAGTACTAGATAAAGGGTAAGCAACGTTGTGAGGCTTCTCCACCGCTTGAGGGAGTTTTTCATGACTAGTGTATTCAAACTCTCGAGTAGGTGACTCAGGAAGTGGAGTAGGTCAAGGAAGGTGACCTTGTAGCAGAACCACTATAAATATCCGCGTCTCATATCCTTTATGGTTTATATTTATTAATCGTTGCTAACACTATATAAACAAATAGATCTACAACAAACTAAACAATTAAGTTAAAATTTTAATTGGTAAAACTATTCAACGCCCTTCTAGTTTTCCACAATTGGTATCAAGAGCAAGTTATCAAAGATTTTTAAAGTAGACTATATTTTAAAATCTTTAAAAATCGATCAAATGAATCTCGAAAACTAAAATATCGTTTAGATTTATTTGTATTATCTATTTTTTTAAGAATGAAGGATCATCAAGAATGGTCTTGGATACCTTGACGCTATCTTTGGAGTCATGAAAAGGTACATTTCAGTATCTTCTCTTTATATTTTATAACCAACTTTTGTTGAATATTAAAAAGTTTAGTTACTATTTTAAACTACTAGACTGGGCCAAAATTTGGACCTGGCCCATTAAGCCGGTTCCACCGGCTCTGTGGAAGAATGGAACCGGACATGCTTAGCCAAAGGAACCACGAGATCAGTCAGGCCTTCTCAAAAAATGTTATTTTGTATTGGGCTTAAAATAAAATAAATAGGCCTAAATATAAAAGACCAAAACAAAGAAAAACTTTAGGGATCTTCAAACAAAATGCACATTTAAAAAAAAAAAAAATTTAACCATCATCGGGTCATGATCATTTTTCGCGGACTCAAAATGAGAAAAGGTTCACCTTTCTCTTGTCCTTCTTAAATTTAGATGTATGTCATATCTTGTCTTTGAATTAAGTATAAAATTCTATG